>NKZP01001298.1:0-20530 GCA_002370765.1 Metschnikowia similis
GCAGGTTGACGCGCGGTCCACAGGGAACGCAGGAACCATGCATATCCTGAAACAGGGGCACGGGTGCGCGCGAGAAAGACATCCCGCAAACAAGATTCCTGCCGCCAGCACGTCGGTCCACACCAACCATGGAAGATGACGGCAACAAGTTCATTCCTGAATATCAGCCTGAAAAAAAGGGTCTTTTCCAAAGTGAGGAATTGAGACCCCGCAGAGAAACTCACCAGGTGGACTCACGAAAGCAAAAGAAAGACGAGGTACTTGCAAAGCCCAGAAACTTTACTGACGGTAGCACCGCCAACGAATCCGAGGGAGATAGTGACCTTTTCGAGGACGGATTTTACACCAGCTCTGAAGGGTCCCTGCTTTATGGCGAAACGCTGCTGCAGGATTTGCCAAAGATGATGGAAATGATCCAATCTCCGGATCTTGATAGCAAACTTGAGGCAACAATCAAATTTCGTCAAGTCTTGAGTCGTAAGCACAACCCTCCAATAAATGATTTGGTGATCCAGAGTGGGGTTATCCCAACCTTGGTGGAGTTTTTGAAAGATGGCCACCCTGAGACGTTGCAGCTCGAAGCAGCATGGGCCCTCACAAACATTGCCTCAGGTACGCTGGATCAGACTCGTGTGGTGGTTGAAAGCGGCGCTGTACCCCACCTTGTTCAATTGCTCTACCTGCAGTCATCAGAGGTTAAGGAGCAGGCCATTTGGGCTTTGGGTAATGTTGCCCGTGACTCCACCAATTACAGAGATTGTGTGCTTCGTCTGGGCGCTATGGAACCACTATTGGGTTTGTTTAACACTACAAATATATCCTTGATCCGCATCGCCACATGGACCTTATCAAACTTGTGCAGGGGCATGCTCCCTCAGCCCGATTGGAATATAGTGCAACAGGCAATCCCCACGTTAGCCAAGCTTATCTATTCGATGGACTTCGAGACTTTGGTTGATGCCTTATGGGCTGTTTCGTACTTACTGAACGGTCCTGTGAAGGTAATTCAGGCTGTGCTCGACGCTCGCATTTCTCACCGTTTGGTTGAGTTGTTGAGTCACGAGTCGACTCTTGTGCAGCACCCTGCATTGAGAACTATCGGTAGTATTGTGTCCGGAACAGAAGATCAGACACAGGTCATGATCAATGCCGGTGTATTGCACCATTTGGCACCCTTGTGTGTTTCACAGAAGGAGATTTTGAGGAAAGAAGTCTGCTGGACAATTTCCATGATCACCGCTGGTAATAGTGAACAAATTCAAGCTGTAATAGAAGCCAAATTGATTCCTCCCATCATTTGCTTGCTTGCCCTGGGCGAGTACAAGACAAAGAAGGAAGCCTGTTGGGCGATTTCAAACGCCACGTCTGGAGGATTACAGAACCCAGATCAGATTCGTTACATAGTCAGCCAAGGCTGCCTCAAACCATTGTGTGACTNAGTCAGCCAAGGCTGCCTCAAACCATTGTGTGACTGCTTGGAGCTTTCTGAAACCAACGCTATTGGAGTCACATTGGACGCGTTGTTGAACATCTTGAAGATTGGTGAATTGGACAAGGATCAAAGAAACGCATCAACGAACGAGTATGCCGTGTTTATCGAAGAGGCCGGTGGAAAGGAAAAGATAATCCAGCTCCAGTCCAATCCAAACAGAGACATAAGCGCAAAGGCTGTCGCTATTATTGAAAAGTACTTAGGTGGCGAGGACGGCGTGTTAACTCGTGAGAAGGACGTGAGTTAAACGGGTCAGCCCTAATGTCCCACATGATACTGGCGTGACTTCTGGTGACTGCGAGCGTGTGCAGGTTTGGGAAGAAGCCACATATAGAAACTCTCCAATCGCGGAAAACCTTGCTTGGCGGTCTTGTATGATACAATTCTACATCCCTGCATATCGAAAATACTGAAACATAGGCTGAGAATCAACAACTTGGTATGCAGACGACCATTGATGTGAGGGACAGGAACGCGAGGGCAACACAGGGATGCGCGATCGTCCGAGGAGCAATGTGTACAGTCCGGCTGGGGGTTATGTAAAGCCACCCACTGCACCCGTGGACCGCACAAATCGCTCAGTGATCGCATTCTCGGACCGATCATGTAATCGAACGAGTCATTCGGCCCCATGGGAGCGCCCCCGTGGAGATGGTGGTTTGGGATAGAAAGATGTTTGTTGGTGGCAACCTCCTCCTCCTCAATGTGGTGGCTAAAAACAGCAGCGCTATTCTTATTCACTAGCGTTACACACGAACACCTGCATATCTCTGCGTAGCAATGCACTAGAACAAGGTAGAAATTTTCAACTGGGTTTGTGATAATGTCTAAATCGGAAACTAGAGGTGGATGCTTCCAACTTACAGTGGTGGGCTTTCGCGGGGTCACTCACGGAAGTTGCCTGTGCATTGAAGTCTGAGTTCTTTCTAGTGCCTTATGATTGCGCATTGTTTCAGCAAAAGTTTTTTTTGGCCTTTTACAGAGAAGCCGCCTTCCATGACCTCTCAGTCTGCAGTGGGACAAAAACTTGTTCGAGTGGGGAGTTAAGCCACCATTGGGCGTCTCAAAACGCACTAGACCTGGGGATTGCGGTATGAGTGAAGATAAATTTCCTCAACTACTCCTCCCGGCTTCTTTTGGTCATCAAATGGCCCTGCATGGTGTTACCAGCGTGATTCCTGTGCCCTGCGTTGAAACCAGTGTATGTAGTGCCAGGTATAACTACGGTACAATCTTTCACGGGATGTTCAAGCCCACGAAAGCGTCCATGTTTGACGATTCGGGAGGATTTAGGGGCTTTCAGGGCGTGAATGTGGTCCTTTAGACATGTTTCGGGTACGCCATACTCACGGAGCCCGGCTATGTGCAGGCACTATACCTAGACAAACCCTAGATGGTGCCGAGCCAGCTGGACAAGACTCAGGGTGCTTGGTGGTACATTTGGGGGCAAACACCTGGTGCCAAAAGCGGACGACGAACCGACAAACTGAGCCAGGCTTTTGTGCCAGATGTAGACGACTCTATAAGTTATATGCAGTCGGATTGAGCTGGCTCGTTTGAGATCAAAATTGTCCATGGGTTCAAAATATCGACTCAAGGCGCGGAGTGGCACTTTTGCCGAGAGTTCCCAGATTCTCTCTCCGGGCCATGCCACGTGGAGCACAAGGTCGTTACGCGTGAATGATTTGGGTCGGATTTGGTCAGGTTCGGTCAGGTTTGGTCAGGTTTGTTCGCGTCTCGCCCTATGCCAATTGTACCTCAACTGCTCCAGCGACTCTCCCAACACTAAGGCCTACAAAAACTTACTAATTTAAAGTTTATATTTGTTATGTCCCCAGGCCCACCCTCGCTTGGTTCCCCCACTCTCTTGGTAATAATTAATAAGTAGTACTAGTGTACGATGCGCAAAACATGAAAACGTGTGACTGGAATGTGTAAAGGCGAGCGGAGCTGCCCTGATCAATCACGACCTCCGAAGGCATTGGCCCCGGAGTTATCATGGTGTCACAGCGACTGTTTTAGAGAGTCACATGAGAACCAAGTTACCAACAATACAAATATGGATCCGTGGTGTAGATCCGCGGTGGCTATGCACCGGTAAAAGTAGAGTAGGTCCCGCCTTACTCAAATTCAAACTCGACCAACCAGTTGTTCTCCTGGATTTTGGTATCGGCCAACCTCAAATACTTCAGCATGGCATCCACCCTCTTTCGGAGCCGGGTTGAATCGAGCTGGGACTTTTTTTTGAGTTCGCCCTCATAACTCCTGATGCCGACTTCTGTGCTCGATAGAAAGCTCTTGTAGCTTGATATGTCCAGGTGTAGCTGTTCTCTCTCGGCCAACGCCTCCATTATGGACTTGGTAGACATGCTGAGTTTTTCCGGCACCACGTTGGACCCAGCATCACCCACGTCCATAAAGTGCTTGATGTTATCGTAGTACGATGGGTATGTGACGGTGTTTTCCATGTTAGCCTTGTTGATGGCGGTTTTCAATCGGAGCAACTTGACCGATAACGCGTCATATGTCTGGAGGACAGAGTACATCTCCGTGGTAGTTGGTTCACTCGCCTCCACCTTATTTTCGTTGTAAACCCTCTCACTAGTGCGAGAGAGCTGGATCCTCAAATCCACATTTAGTCTGAGTGCCTCGGCCAACTTCATCGTGGTGTATGTAGGCGATTCGATTCTTTGACACGCCTAGTGGTCGTGTGCTATGATTTTGGTGCTATTCGAGTGGTCTGATGTACTCGGTGTTGTGATGGGCGGCAGTCAAGCTGTTCTTGGTGTGAGAGGAATAATTAGCTCTGGATGGCATTTCTGGTTATCGCGGAATTCCAAGTATTTATAGTGTAAATCGCTCATAAGGGACCTTGGCGGGGGGAATCAGCCTTTTTCACATCGTCTAGATAGTGTTCTCGCTGTTTTGCCGCTGCAAATTCCCTCGGTGCCACGGACCACATCGACTCCCTTTAGTCGGCCTTCTCTGCTATGCGCCAACAAGATTGGTCTAGAAAACATTTCCCGGGCACGGCATCATATCTTTGGTCGCTTGTCCCACATCTATGAGGCAGTTCTTGGAAATGGGGGACGTTCACTCAGTAGGTTACCCTGACATGGCGCAGCGCTAGGTCACTGCGCGTCAAGCTGCGCCCCTAGGCACCCATGGGTAACGCACTACCCATGTAGGGTCCAACAATTGTCAGCCACAACATCACTGTGATACTCAATAACCGATTGTTGTAACTTGGTTTCTCTTACAATTTTGGACCGTTTAGTGGAATTTAATAGCGAGCTTGCCAGATGCCCTATGGGCAATGTACTACGCATTCGGGGAATAAGGTGGGATGTGCGAATTAGACTGGTGCATTGCCAGTGGCTGTCGTTCGCACTGAGGTTTTTTATTCACTCAATTTGAGCTATTAATCAGTCAATGCACAACATCAATGCACATCAATGCACAACACTTCCCTCAGCACTTGACGTACAAAGAATCTGACCGCTCCCACGGAGTCTGAGAATTCACATAGTCTTCAGTCCATCGACATACCCAACCCCAAGTGTCTGCATTGTTTCAGAAAACGACCATAGTCACTAAAAATAAATCCATCGTTTCTTCCGTAACTTTTGGAAATGTCGCTCATTGCTCAATCCGGAATCTTTCCCGCAGTGGTGCATCCACCCAGTAATAGGCGCGCTTGCAAGTGGGCATATTTCGCACCTCACTCCTAAATTCAGCGCGGCCGTCTGAGGAGCGGCACTTTGCCTCCCCCGATAACATACAAAGAGTTTTGATTGGATGGATAATATAAGTTAACGAGGGCGATGGAAGTTTTTGGCACCTGCAGCCATGCTGCAAGTATTAGTGGGTTGGCAAGTTTTGGTGAGACAAGTTTACTGAGACAAGTTTACTGAGACAAGTAGTGAGAAGTTTAGTGAGACAAGTTTTTGCGGATTGTCAATTTACTTGATATTGACGGTTCTAGTAAATTATCTAGTTCTAGTAAATTGACAAGTTTTTTTAAAGTGACGAGTTCGAGTAGATTTCAAAACTAGTAATTTCCCAGTCCTATTAATTATCAAGTTCTAGAGAAGTCCTGGATTTGAAAATTTTAGTGAATTGATAGGGTGCTGGGGAAGGGCGGGGCAGCTTGTCGCTGGAAAAATGTCACCAACAATTTTCGCAGTCAGACCCCATGCGCACTGCCAATCTCGAAAAATCCCGCACTTCCCACGAGGGCGCGAGGCCCCGTTTCAGACTCGAGGGATTTACCTTTTGGCGCTCGAGCAGTTCCCCTTTTGTTCACCGTGCCATTCACATGCCCCTTTCCTTTGGGCCTCATGTGGGATGCTTGTTTTGGTTCCTGCAGGGGCTTTCCTGAAATCTGCCCTCCCTATTTCCAAGTACAACACATCTCAGCATTCACCATCCCTTACCAACACCAGCTGGTGTACCAGGTACCAAAAATCGCGGCCAAAATCCAACACCAATCAAATGAATCGCGGCCAAATACCCCCAAGTAGATGGATCACGACCAAATGCCAACATCAATCAAATGACTCTCGGCAGAATCCAATCTACCAATTAGGGAGTTGCCTGGCCACCTGAAATGCAGCCCTAAAAATCCCTCACAATATTCCCTCATTCTCGCTTGTGCATTAACCACGACGACGTCAATGAAAAGCGACGTAAATGAGACGCGACGTCAATGAGAAACGACGTCAATGGAAACGACGTCAGTGAGAAACGACGTCATGTTACGAAAATCGCGCACTGGCGCAAGGCTGACATGTGATGCCGTTTTTCCCCTGTCAACAACACGAGAAAGTGCCCCAATTCTGGCCTGGGGACTTGGGACGGGATTTTGGCCCTGCTGTCGTCTCGGCTCGCTACTGCGCCCTTCATCTTTGCTCAATGGCTCTTCTCCACGGCAGTGCTGGCGGGAGTTGTGGCCTTTTGCCATCCGGCCCAGCGCTCCCCACATGACCCAAAATGGCCACTGTGATGCGCGTCTGCCGCCATGCATCAGCCGTCCATGGCTCTCTTCGCTCTCCCTTTACTCCAACAGGCCACAGCCTCGTCGAGAATAATCCCTCACCAAACGATGCTTTGCATTGATCCACTTTGAGGCATTATTCCTCTGTACTTGAGAAATGACTTAAAAGCCCCCCCGTTCCGCCTCTTTCCCATCCCATCCACAATGGCTGATTGCGACTCC
Organism: Metschnikowia similis; assembly: GCA_002370765.1. NCBI lineage: Eukaryota > Fungi > Ascomycota > Pichiomycetes > Serinales > Metschnikowiaceae > Metschnikowia > Metschnikowia similis. The sequence goes on from NKZP01001298.1 coordinate 6,711, forward strand.
ATCAGAAAAGAAGACTGGGACGAAGAGTGTGTGAGTGACGTCCGCTCCCCAATTTCTTTTGCTCCTGACCTAGAGCGTGGCCGCCCCCTCGAAAAACTCAGAAATGCTAGCAGGCCTAGGAGTTTGAGCAGGATCAGGAGCTCCGACCGTCCCTTGTTTCCCAAAAAGGACCGCGTGTCGCCTGACAAGGTGCTTCCGGCCATTTACAAGACCATCTCGCACCGTGTTGATACTGACATCGACGAAGGCTCAAACACAAAGAACGCCTCAAGCAAGTTCTCGGCCTTCACCTTCCACACTCGCCTGGCGCTCCTGATTGGGGACGAATTGAACACCTCCTTGGAAACGGGGCTCAGTGATGCGGAGTACGCTGCAAAGTTGAAGCTCCATGGCCCTAACGTGCAGTCTAAGCCCCCAAGCCGCCTTTTGCACAAGCTTTTTGTCTACTTCTTTGGGGGCTTTGGGTCTTTGCTTCTCACTGCAGGCATTCTTTGCATTGTGTGTTGGAAGCCGCTAGGCGAGCCTGCGCCCCAAATTGCCAACTTGGTGCTAGGCTTGATCCTTATTGCCATCTTTCTTTTACAGGCGCTCTTTAACTGGTTCCAGGACTTCTCCAGTTCCAGAGTCATGGATTCGATCCACGACATGATACCTTTAGAGACAATGATCACGCGCAATGGCTCGTCTGTCACCACCGAATCAAAGAATTTGGTGCCTGGAGATATTGTGCACCTTACTGCAGGTTCCAAAGTCCCTGCAGATTTGAGGATTGTTGAGGCTTCTGCCGACTTGGCTTTTGACAGATCCATTTTGACCGGTGAGTCGAAACCCATTGCCGGGTCCGCCAATGCAGACCCCAAGAATTCTAACTACTTGGAGAGTACGTGTATTGCCATGCAAGGTACTTACATTGTGAGCGGTTCTGGCCTGGGCTTAGTGGTGTCCACTGGTGACGAGACTATTTTCGGGACCATAGCCAAGTTGACTTCAGCACCTAAAAAGGGCTTGAGTCCTTTGCAGTGGGAGATTCTTCGCTTTGTGTTGTTCACCTCCACCATCATCGTAATCTTGTCTGTGCTTGTGATTGTCGTTTGGGCTGCTTGGTTAAGAAAAGTCCACCATGACTGGATCACGGTTCCTGCTTTGATCATCTCGATAGTGTCGGTTGCAGTTTCTTTTATACCTGAGGGGTTACCGGTTGCATTGACCACTTGCTTGATCATTACTGCCAACCAGATGCGCAGGAATAAAATCATGTGCAAGTCCTTGTCTGTGGTGGAAACTTTGGGAGCTGTTAGCGTTTTGTGCTTCGATAAGACCGGGACCTTAACCAAGAACGCCATGTCAGTGACTGATGTGTGCCAAGGACTCGACACATTGTCGCTCAAAGACTCGGAAGAGAAGTCGGAATTTGCCAACTGCACAAATCCCCTCACAAACCACTTCCTCACAATCTCATCCTTGTGCAACGACGCAATGTACTCGGACGATGGCCAAATCCTGGGCAACGCCACCGATAAGGCAGTGTTTGAACACGTATCAAGGATACAGCCTCGCGAAACTTTTGAAACCGCCTGGGAATCACTTTTTGCGTTATCATTCAACTCAAAGAACAAGTACATGGCCAAGCTCTTGAAACCTCGACAAAGCCCCACAGCCGACGGAACGTGGCACAGAATTGGTCTCGACATTTCCAAAAATGCTGCTAAAACAACCGCTCTTCTTACCGTGAAGGGAGCACCAGATATTCTCTTGAGAAATTGCGAGTATATTCTCCAGCCCCAGGCCACCGGATTCAGCAAAACACAATTGGATGCCGAAACGAGGCAAAATTTGGCGACGGTACAGCAAGAATGGTCCAAACAAGGTAAGAGAGTCATTCTTTTGGCATCCAAGATAATCTCCACAGACTCTATTGACATTTCCAAGAGCGCCGATACAATCACAACATTGCGAAGCGAAATCACTGGAGGCTTGACATTTATTGGAATGTACGGCATCGAGGACCCCCCTAGAAAAAACATCGACCAAGTGATGTACAAGTTGAGGCAAGCAGGCATCAAAACAGTCATGATCACAGGTGACTTTGAACTCACCGGGCTTTCCATTGCCAAACAAGTTGGGATAGTCACCGAGGAGGTTGATGAGTATAAGGATCTCGTTGCGCAGGATTTGGTTGAAGAGCATATGGCGAGGGTACCCCAGGTTATCGAGAAAGCGGTGAGTATCACGGGTCCTGATATCAACAAGTTAACCGAAAGTCAATGGTCGGTTTTGGTACGGTACAAGGAACTTGTTTTCACCCGGACTACACCAGAGCACAAGTTGTTGATCATCAAGCAGTTCCAAAAGCACAAGGTGATTATTGGAATGACGGGAGACGGTATCAACGACTCGCCTTCGTTGAAACAAGCGGACGTGGGTATATCATTGATCAATGCTTCGGATATCGCCAAAGAGGCATCCGATTTGATCTTGATGGATGATGGCGATTCAGAGGATGCTTTGTTCAACTCCATTATCGAAGCGTTGAGGTTCGGCCGGCTTTTGTTCCAGAATTTGAAGAAAACCGTGGGGTACTTGCTTCCAGCAGGAACCTTCTCTGAGCTCTGGCCGGTGCTTTTGAATGTGCTCTGCGGGATGCCTCAGATGTTGTCGTCATTCTTGATGATTGTGATTTCGTGCATCACGGACTGCTCCAACGCCATTATCTTGGCATACGAAGAAGGAGAGAAGAACCTTCTCCTCAAGCCGCCCAGAAGTGTGACGAAAGAAAAATTGGTGGACACCAAACTCCTCCTTCACTCATACCTCACTGTGGGAGCATTCTACTCGTTCACTTCGTTCTTGCTCGGGTTCATCAACTTGAAGAGAAGCGGGTTCAGCTTCTCGGACTTTTCCTTGAGCTACGGGACTTATTTGAGCCTTCCGCATGTGAATGATGCCATCAACACGTCGTCATCAATCTACTTCAACAACTTGGTCATCATGCAGTGCTTCAATTTGTTGGCCATGAGAACCCGGTACTTGAGCATTGCTCAGCACACGCCCTTGAAGAACAAGTACTTGTTTTTTACCATTCCCTTCACCATTGCTGTGACCTTCTTTGTCAACTACATTCCTGCAATTAACAGCGCCATGGGAACGGCCCGTGTGCCGGTGGAGTACTACTTCATCTCGCTCGGCTTTGGACTCATGGTTCTTTGTTATGATGAGTTGAGAAAGTGGTGCGTCAGGAAGTACCCCAACGGGCATGTGGCCAGATTAGCATGGTAGCCTTGGCTCATGGATATGAGATGTCTATCCATGCTACTAGGTTGGGCGTTAGGGTGAAATAGATTACAGTGGTTGCACTGGATGACTTATGCAATGTAATTACATCACAATGCAAACAAGCTTCTTGTATACTTTGTCCAAAGTTATGTGATGATTGTCCGCTGGATATTAGATGGTCTGCCGAGATAATTCCGGACCTGCAAACCAAGTCCAGTAGATGACTGAGCGGTGATTGCCGCCTTCGAGGCCAGCCACACTGTCTATTCTTGATCGGTTTATGGCGGTGGTCACGTGACTGTCCCCAGTGCAGCGAGCTGCAGCGAAACTGCAAGACCCAAAAGACCCCAAAACGGCCTAAATCCCAGACCTCCAGAATCCCAGAAGCTCATAAAACTGCAACAAGGTCTAAGCCGTCCCCACAAGCTCCTTGCATGCATCCCGCTCATCAGGCCCCGGTGCACGGGTGTGCATACCCCAGACCTCACGCCGGCCGCGCGCCCGGGCCGATTCTGCTGCGAGCGCTTACATTACACTACTCTTTTGGGGGACTTTAATAACACAGTACCTGCTGTCAATGATACCCATACTCCTGTATCAAAGCGCTCATAAGCAGGCATTCTAGAGTACACGGACCAACCGACGCCAGAGGGCCAGCAAACGAGACCCCTCCCACGGATCCCAAGTATTCCCACCCTGCTTGCTGCTTACGCCCTGTCCGCTGCTTACGCCCTGCTCGCTGCTCACGCCTGCTTGCCTGCCCACGCGCTGCTTCCCTGCTCACGTTCCTCGCTACCCCTCCTGCTCCCGACCACATGGCGTCTATATCAGAAGAATATGAGCCACTTGAGGTGATTGGAAAAGGCTCGTTCGGCACGGTCCGCAAGGTGCGGCAGCGTGATAACGGCGCCATCCTCGTCCGCAAGGAAATCGAATACACGTCCATGAACGTCCAGGAGAGGAACCACATCATCTCGGAGCTCCGAATTCTCCGGGAACTCAACCATCCCCACATTGTCAAGTATCTCCGGCATGACCATGTGGCCGACAAAAAAGCCATCCACATCTACCAGGAGTACTGCGACGGCGGCGACTTGGGCCATGTCATCTCCTCGTTCAAGAAGAGCTCCGACACGGTGCCGGAGGAGTTTGTGTGGGAGGTGTTGGTGCAGACGCTTTTGGCCTTGCACAAATGCCACTATGGCGTGGACTGCAAGAAAGTTAACCTCTTCTCCGGTGGGGGCGAAGTCAACTGCGAGCCAGCTATTGATTCCGAAACCGTCATCATCCATCGCGACATCAAGCCCGAGAACATCTTCCTATTGGACAGCCGCAAAACCATCAAGCTCGGCGACTTTGGGCTTGCCAAAATGCTCACGTCGGCCAATGACTTTGCCAAGACTTACGTGGGCACCCCGTACTACATGTCGCCCGAAGTGCTCATGGATAAGCCGTACTCGCCCGTGTGCGACATCTGGTCCTTGGGATGTGTTTTGTTTGAGTTGTGCAATCTCACTCCGCCCTTCCAGGCAAAAACACATCTCCAGCTCCAAACTAGAATCCGCCACGGCCAGATCCCCGAGATATCCTCCGTGTATTCCCAGCCGTTGAGGAACATAATCAGAGACAGCATCACCGTGGATCCGGACCTTCGGCCCACGTGTCACGAGCTCTTGGAGACCATCTCAATCAAGATGTTTCGCAAGGAGATGGAGCTCCGCGAGTTCAACGACACCCTCAAGGACTTCCAGAGCCAACTCAAAATAAAGAGCACCGAGCTCAAGAAAAGAGAGGCTGCCTTGCAAGCCATTGAGGAGCGGGAGAGTGCGCTTCAAATGCTCGAGCGCCAGATCAACTCTCAGAAACTGGAGCTTGAGCGCCAAAAATCGGAGTTCGAGCGCCTGGCCCACTCTCAGAAGGTAGAGCTCGAGCGCCTGGCCCACTCTCAAAAGGCAGACGTGGAACGCCAGCTTGCCATCAGAAAAAAAGAGCTCGAGCACGACTACAATGCATTGCAGAAGAAATATGCACTACATAGGGAAGAGTTGGAGAAAGAACTAGTGGAGGAGTTTGAGATGAGAAAGCGCATCATGGATCAGGAAGGCAAGGACTTGCGGCTATACTACCAGAGAGAATTCAAGCATGTGGTTGAACAGGGCGTCCAAAATCGTCTCTCCGAGATCCTAGCGGCCAAAAAGAACCAACTGGACTTGGAAGGTTTGATGCGCAAAAAGTCTGACTCTTCTTCGTCGTCCACGGAAAAGAGGCTGCGCAATCAGGCCACGGCCAAACCCAAAGGCCCCCGAGAACTCGTGGACGAGCGACCGGCCTTTCAAGTCCATCATCTGCATCACAACATCAACGTTTCCCCGCACACACACCCGCAAAATGGGCTTTCATACCAACAGCAACATAGTCTGGGTCTGAAAGGTACTCTAGTAGGCCTGCCGCAAAGAAGAACACCGTTGCGGTCTAGAAATACCGATCCAGACATTGAACTATGCCTGACATCGCCAACCAGGCCAAATGCAACCAAAAAGAGAATCACCGACGAGTTGGAGAGGCTTCATTTACAAAGGAGAAATACTCCCGAGTTTGAAGAGCACTACATGCGGCAAAACCGCCGGTTCGACATATGATTAACGTTTTGTATACTTCATAAATACAAGTAAGTGGGAAGCATGTATCTGCACCGTTTATTCGCACCACTTCTTACCGGTGAGGGCCTCGAAGGCCTCCACATACTTCTCCTTTGTTCTGACAGCAATCAGGGCATCCATAGCCACGCCATCCTTGCCGTTCAACTTATTTGACGTGAGCCAGTCCCTCAAGAATTGCTTATCGTAGGAGTCTTGACCCTTACCCACTGCATAAGTGGACGCGTTCCAGAACCTCGAAGAGTCCGGGGTCAAGACTTCGTCCACCAAAACAATGTTATCGTTTTCGTCCAACCCAAACTCAAATTTGGTGTCTGCAATGATGATACCCCTGCTCTTGGCAAACTCTTTGGCCTTGGAGTATAAGTCCACGGCAAGCTTGGCCAACTTGTCACATAAATCCTTGCCTACAATCTTCTCGGCTTGCTCTGGGCTGATGTTCTCGTCGTGCTCACCCTGCTCGGCTTTGGTGGAGGGAGTGAATATGGGAGTGACAAACTCCTGCGACTCCTTCAAGCCAGGCTCAATGGGTAACCCATGCACAGTTTGAGACTTGCAGTACTCTTTCCAGGCCGAGCCGGTGATGTACCCTCTCACAATAACCTCTAGCGGGATCAACTTCATTTTCTTTACAATCAAAGACCTGCCCTCCAACTGCTTCCTGTACTTGGGATCGGATAATGCAGCAGGCAAGTACTTGAAAAGATCTGGACTTCCTGCAGGCAAGAATAAGTGGTTGGGGACTTGCGACGACAAGAATTCGAACCAAAACTCCGACAACTGCGTTAGGATCTTGCCCTTGGCGGGGATGCCATTGGACATGATAACATCGTAGGCGGAGATCCTATCAGTGGCCACAAAGAGAAGCGTGTGGGCGTCGAGTTCGTAAATATCCCGCACCTTTCCTCGAGCCACCAAGGGCAAGATACCGTCGAGCTCGGTGGTGTGGAGAGACATGGCGGAGGAGTTGGCCGGGGGTCGGGGAAATTAACGTGGTCGCGCGGTCACGTGCGCGCTGACTGCGACGATGCATTCATGCACAGGCGAGCGATGACCTGCCCCAAGCAGCGTGGTAAAGCAAAGCGGTGGCCAAGTTATAGCCACTGCCTGGAATTTAGGGATATGTAATTATTTGGGGATATTCATCTACATTGTGGGAGGGCGGTCTTCCTCACGCTCCTTTTATTTCACTGCGTGCTGGCTTAGACCTTAATTAACCTGGAAGCGACCGCGCTCGGTGAAGATACGCCAGTACATCCTAGTAAGGTGTTGCCCAGAAGTTTTGTGGACACTAAATCAGACGGGAATAAAATACCAGATTAGCTTGCCACAATACACAGTTGGGTACCTGGACTGTGCACACACCAAGCACTTGCTGGCATCTTTGTATGCAACTCCCGCAAAATGAGGGCTTAACGTGCGCATTGCGGACCTCCGTTTGCAGCCGGCATACCAGAAACTGACTTTGCAACTCCACAGGCTTGTTTACAATATCCTTTCTGTGGCCAAACGAGGAATATATAAGAGCTCCTTGTTTTCCCCAAAATTTGTCTCTATTAAATTTGAGCACCTATTGACTCGTCAAGGCTCTGGGTCAACTTACTGTGAAATTTATATCGAGTACTTTGAAGGCTTGGCTGACTACTCAAAGGTATGTGATTTTTAAAGTACTAATATTGCATGCCATAGTGTGGAATATGGGTTACTCGAGCTCTTCTAGGCGTTCATGGTGACCTGAAGTAATGTGTTACAAAAAACCCCAGTAAACCTCAGCATTGTGTTTCAGACGAGTCCAAGTGAAGCCTTTAAGACGTTGCAAGAGAATCCTCGGAAGAGTGATTTTGAAAACGGGGTGAGAATCTTCTAAGCTGGGTTTTTTGGCAGGAGTCTGAACCCACAGAGGGATGACTGGGCCAATAATTCCACAGCGATGGGATAATTATCGCCGTGGGATGGATTTCAGAAACGGAGTTGTGAAGAGCAAATGAGTCTCAAGTGGGTTAAAAACACAGTGGAAGACTCTGCAAAACTGAGATTGTTAACATGGAAAAGAACGCACAGAGGTAAGACCATGTAACAATTCCGCAGCGGTGAGAGTATTCACACCGTGTAATAACCTTCGAAGGTGGTATTCTCTACACGATGTAAGGAACCACACAGCTGAGATTGTTAGCCCGGAAAAGAACCCGCCGAGGTAAGACCGTGTAACGATACTACTGTGGAGGGAAAGACACCGTGGAACCAACTCTTAGAGATGGGATTACGAAAAAGGTGGAAACAACTCTCAAGGAAGGGAAGATGAATATGCCGGAACGACTGTGGCAGCTGGAGTTGTTGACACAAAGTAGTGAACCCCCCCACCCCCCCTGGTGAGACTCTGAGCTCCGTGTAATGAACATTGGTAGATGGACGGAATTGTGATTTCGTGTGACCTTGGCTACAGAACTGATTGCGAAGCATAGCTACTCACGCACCGTGGGCATTACAGATGAGCCGACTAACCCTTATACCACTATTCTGGCCCGCAATATTAGGACCAAAGAAACCATAGGGCAAGAAGAAAGTATATAGTTATTAGCTCTTTCATATTATTCAAGAACTGGGATTTTCAATTAGTTGGGACAAGCCTGACCAAGCTGCCAGGACCAACGGTAAAAGTTTTGGTTAATATGAACTTGTATCGCGGGAGAAATGCATTGTCAAAGTGGGCCTCGTTTGAATTCATGCAATAAATCCTTCGTTGATTTCTATGTGTACAAGAGGTATCGCATAAAATATGTGTAACTTTATATCTTTTGTCAATGACATCAATTTATACATTATCACATAGGGCCGAGAACTTACTTAGGTTTACTTGTTACGTAAGAAATCAACATATGGAAGCATATTTGAGTAGCGCGAGCATGACTTGGAATCATCGAAAGTGTTTCCCTCGCCTGGATGGGATTCTTTAGTGTCGAAATATTTTGAATAAAGTTGACAGTTGGAATTCTTTCAAAAAGATCGCTTCACCATTTATAAATTTCAGGGCTACTAAACAATTATGAGGATATCACCGAATCTGTGTAGACAAGTAGTCAGCTCTTGGGTAGTGGGTTCGCGTTCGCAGAACACAGAGAAGTTGCGGACTTTGGACGAAAAGCACCGGGGAAAACACCAGGACAAAAAATGAGGATATAACACTAGGACACCGGGACAATCAAATTCCGCCAAAAACCAGCAGGCGCACATGCAAGTTAGGCAAGCGCCATTGAAGGGACCGATGCTACCCACATCCTGGCTCACCGGCTTATGTCCCTAGTCAGCATGAGATTAGAGTGCTGCGCGGGGCACGGTCACGTGCGATTGTTCCATGGATTTGCAATCGACATTACCCAATTGCAAGTGCAGAATTTCAACCCACGCACACTTTGCTTGGATTTGTCATGGCTACCAACATCACCTGGCACGAAAACTTGACACGCGACGAGCGGTCTTCCTTCAGGAAACAGAAAGGCGTCACGGTGTGGTTGACCGGCTTGTCAGCCAGTGGAAAGTCCACCATTGCTTGTGCCATCGAGCAGGCCTTGTTGCAGAGGGGGCTCAATGCCTATAGGTTGGACGGAGACAATGTGCGGTTCGGGTTGAACAAGGACTTGGGGTTCTCGGAGGCCGACCGCAACGAAAATATCAGACGAATCTCGGAGGTGGCCAAGCTCTTCACGGACTCGTGTTGCGTGACATTGACGTCGTTCATCAGCCCTTATATCCACGACAGAAGAACGGCCCGCGAGTTGCACGAAAAGGACAACTTGCCTTTTGTGGAGGTGTACGTGGATGTGCCGGTGGAGGTTGCTGAGAAGAGAGACCCCAAGGGTTTATACAAGAAGGCCCGCGAGGGCATCATCAAGGAGTTCACGGGCGTGTCTGCGCCCTACGAAGCTCCCGAGAAGCCGGAGATCCACTTGCGCAACTACGATGGCCAGAGCATTGAAGAGTCGGCCAAGGTGATAATCGACTACTTGGCGGACAAGAAGTACATTTAGACTTGTATGTATACTCAGCGATCCTCTCGTGTAGCAAGAAGCGTGTATTAGAGAGTCTGTAGTCATGCCCGGCCTACGTGCATGGGCCTTAGACCCCGCGGCGGCGGGTCACTTCTTCAAGCTGTCCAAGCGCGCTTGTAAGTCATCCTCGTCGTTGCCCACGGCCTGAGCCACCCTGTTGGTCAGTTCCTGCTCCACGCTTATGTGGTTCGGCGTATCCTTCAAGCTGGTGTTCAAGTCGACACCAATCTCGTCCAACACCTTGGTCAAGATCTCATCTGCTGCCTCATCCTCGCCCAAGCCATCCTCGTCCATCTCCATGGCATCGTCAATGGCATCATCCATAAACTCCTGCTTCTGGTCCATGAGGTCGTTTTCTTTGGAAAACTCCTGCGCGATGCGGGAAAGCTGGGGAAGATTCATCAGCTTGTTCATTCCCAGCAACAATCGCGTGGCGTCTCGCATGGATGTGGCCATTTGTTGGTTGCTTCGCACGGACTGAATCCTTAACAGAATTGCCTGTAATTGTGCCTTCATGGAGTTGAACTTCACTATGTAGTTCTTGGTCCGGATCAAGTCCTTGGCCTGGATCTTGGCGCTAGCTATCTGGCCTTGTTTTGCCGACTTCTTGATGTCCAGCATGAGCTTCTTTTCCTGCTGCTGCAACTTGGTGGTCTCCCGGGCCAATTCTCGCTGAGTTTTCTCGAGCGCCCTTTGGTTCTTTCGAAGCCTCTCTTGAGGAGTGAGCTTCTTGCCGAACGCCCACTCGAACATTTGTGACATTGCTATGACTTGATGTGATTGCACACAGTTGTTGGATCCGCTGAGTGCCTTTGTTTGCTGTTGGATCCGCTGAGTGGCCTTGGTTTCTGTTGAGTCCGCTTAGTGCTTTTGGTTGTTAAATCCGCTTGTGGTAGTTGCACTGCCTGTGGGTGGTTGTTGGCGAAGCGGGATGTGGAGTCTCGCTCGCGGCTTGATAAGATCCGGCCTGCATATTGCACATTGTTCGTGGGTTCTATATACTGTGGTTGGGTTCGTTATTCACAAGCATAGCGTTCCGCTCCGGTGCATCATGCTCCTCGAGTATACGGTACAACTTGGCCACAACATCATCTGCCTCTTCAGTGTTGATGTCCTCTATGCCGTATTGGTAGATCGAATACACTCCGAACATTGCTGCGAACGCACACGCCACGAGGGCTGCGTACCCTTTGCTGGTGAATCCCGGAGGTAAAGGTTCAGGCTGCACATTTTCGCCCTCTAGGTTGAGCCATTCGGCTTTCGAGTCTCCGTAGTGTGCGGCGGCATTTCCTTTCACTGGTATATTGAGGCCGTGACACGCGGCCAAATGGGACTTGTCTATAGTCCTTTGGTTGCGCTGTATATCCATTGGTGCTTCAACAAACGTCACGGCCAAACCTTGTTCCAAGTGCCAGTCCACATGACAGTGGAAAAACCACACGCCGGGGTTGTCTGCCTTGAACCGGAGCACAATGAAGCCATTGGCATTCGCCACCACAGTGTCTCTCATCATTGGGTGCTTTGGGAACCGAGTGTGCTCTGGGTTCAGGGAATCATAAATCTGAGGCTCGTCCTCATCGTCTGCTCCTTCGGATCGAGAAATGACCTGGAAGGTGTGGCCGTGCAAATGAAACGGGTGCAAGCCAGGGTCCATATTGTTGAGCACAATCTCGACCACCTCATCCTTCTGCAATACAAAAGTGTTCGTGTTCGACCCGTAGATTGCGGGTGTTTGGGCAAACTCTCCACTTGACAACACGGTGTAGAGAGTGGGAATTTTTGGGGCCACGTAAGAGATGTTGTTGAAAAACGCGTAATTGACTCCGTTGCCCAAATTGTTCATGGTGAAGTTGAGAACAACCTGATAGTCTGCATCATCATACAAGATCGGCCTCTCCACAGGCTTCAAGTTAAAGTCATCAACTGGGTGGAGGGTTTGTATCAACTTGTCAAAGGCATTTTTTCCATTGGGAAGTTGCGATGGGAGCTCAGCTGAAGGAGTGTAGGACAAGTAATTTGTGCTGATGATTTTCAAGTCTGGCGGCAAGAGGTCCAACATGGGCTCATCCAATACATTGACGAACCTAAAGGTGCTGCGCTGAGGTGACTTCTTTGTTTTGAGCAAGACCCCGTACCTCTGGGCCACGGCGATATAGAGCGAGTCCACTGTGAAGGGCTCAACGTACACTCCGTCGATTTCCACAATGGTGAACTCATGACCCTCGATGTACAAGTACTGACTCACGAACATGCCCATGTTCACGATTCTGAGGAGGTAGGTGGTGTCCGGGGCCACGGACCACGTCACGCCTCGGGACTCATTGAACAACGAGTTTTGCGGAATGGGCTCTGCTCCCGTGGGGTTATATCTGGACTTGAAAGATTTAATGATCTCGGCGGACTGCAAATGGTAATGGTCTGTGACCGACAACGGCACTTCCTCATCGAACGAGAACGGATAATCTTCCTTGGACTGTTCCTCTATAATAAACATGCCCCGGAGCCCATCGCTGTATTGGGCTCCCAGATGCGAGTGGTACCAATAGGTACCGGTCTGGTCCACGGTGAAATTGTAGACAAAAGTGTGGCCAGGCGGGATGGGACACTGCGTCACGGATTCGGGCCCATCCATGGTGTTCGATTCTTTCATGAAGAGCCCGTGGAAATGTAGCGACGTGTTGCGGTCGGGCATATCGTTTTTGAGGTGGATAATGACTCTGTCGTGCTTGGCTACCCGGATGATGGGGTTTGGCCACTGGCCATTGATGCCGATGACGTCCCGCACGTGCTCGCCGTCAGGGTTGGCGCTTATGAGTGAAGCGTTGAAGCGGAACTCGTGGGTTTTGGCCTGAACCCACAGCAAGAGGGCCAAAAGCGCTAGGGCCCGGGGAAGAAACATGACGGTTCAGATTAGTTGTGCGCACTATGTACACCGAGAAACACACACCCCCCAAGCACACCCGTACACCGCGGCCATCGCGCGGCGTCACGGTACATGTGCTCTTTACTAGTTGCAATCACGATTCGAGTAATGTTAAATTTGTACGGAGTTTACCCCGTGGTGCTAGCCCATTTGGTAAGCTGTGCCCTATCGAGCCTTTGTAGGAACTGATGGGGGTCATCCAAAGGTTTTCAATTCAATCTCGGGCTCTGGCCTGGTGTCCTGGCTGTTCCCGTGGTTGAACTTGAGAATGGCCTCCACTGAGACCCTCTGTTTCGAGCTCAATGACACGTTCATGGTCTCTTTGAAGCCTTCGGGACTGTTTCTCAAAAGCACTATCAATTTGTCCTGGAGATAATCGTCGCTCAAATCCCCCTCGTATCGGAGAAGTATGGGCACCATGACGGACAAAAACGAGGTGGCCTTTTCGGGCGTATCAAGCATGCCCAGCTGCGTGCACAAGAAGATGGTCTCGAGCTTGACCTTTGCATTCAAGAGATCATCCTTTTGCGCAAGCGACACCATAAGCTTCTTAAGGATAGCCCTCAACATCGAGTTGATGGTGAATCTCTCTGGGTGGATGCACGAAACCAACGATTTGATCGATTGAACACACGTCGACGCGAACTCGCTATCGCATAATCCTTCCAAAAGCACATTCACAGTCTCATGGCGCTCGTGATCAGTCAACTCCACGTTCCCATGTGTGACACAGATCATTATTGTAATCAAGTATGTGTTCAAATTGTGCGCGGGGCCGAACGTGCTGAACGAGCTTAAAATGTCCAAAAACTGCCTTAGACCGGGGTGGCCCATCTTGCGGGCCTCCGCGGCAATCACCTTCAAAAAGGGTAAAATATTTCCAATCAACGAGCTATTGTCGAACTCGAAGAATTTCGACAT
>NKZP01001301.1:0-14185 GCA_002370765.1 Metschnikowia similis
CTAGTATAGATAGATACAGATAGGAATAGACATGACCGAGATGATGACCTAAGTTCCAAACACTACTAGAATCATCAGGATCCTGATGATAGCACTGTTCCAGATTATGTGCAGGTGAGCGTAAAGCTCAACAGCTGGCCCTCTCCCTATAAGGATTGCCAGCCAGCTAAGGCGGCTGGCTTGCTCCTTAAAAACAACCCGAAGCCAGCGTGATCTGACTGGACAGTTTTCTACATAAGAGCCGAAGATCCCACTTGTTTTGGGGATCATCAACGAATACATCATCTCTTGAGTACTTGACGTTAAAACAACTACAAAAGAATATAAGCCCGCGCTCCCACTTCTCCATTTATACCTGACCAGGCGGAGTTGAGTCGCCGCTCCTCATTGGCCTGTCACATGTTAGAATGTTCCAGTCCATGCCAACCTGAGGGAGCAGATGAAGAAAATATCTGGTTCATCATAAGATTACCCCAAGAAACACAACTAAGGTTTTGGTAAAAGTAGTCGATTTGCGTGTCGCCTCTTGAACGATGTATCTTATCGCACAACCTCCATTACAATAGGGTCAATCTTTTGAATTGCCTAAATCTAAATTAGCCACATAAATTTTATTAGCAAAAGATAATTCAAGGAGTACAATAATAATTAAAATTATACAAGAGAAAATGTTAGATCCACCATGGGTGCACATTCCTGCGACTTGCGGTTACAAGGGGAAACCGTCGAAACCGCACCTGATGTACTACGTTTGAGGGTCTAGCAATACCAAGCTAGGGCTGAAACGGTCGAAAACAGAAGGTTCCCATCCATTCCGTATGCAAGAGCTTCTGGATTCGTTTGTTTTAATTTTTCGCCGTGGCTTGAATCACTTTGCCCCTTTGGCATGAATCATTCCGTCTTCTTAGCTTGAAACATAAGGGTGCGCTCGTTTGAACAGTCTTGACTCACTGTAGGTGCGGTTGAGACCCCTTACACCTTCCGCAAGGTCTGAAACAAGTTCCTGTTGAGCGCGTGCTTTTGTACAAAGCTAAGTGGAAATGACTTAACGAGGCCCTCCTTACATCCCCCGCCCCGATGGACGCGGTCCTTGCAATCACATAGTCCTAATACAGGGCTGCGCTTACTGAAGCCCACCTCTATGCAAGAGGATATTCCCCTTTCAAAAGAGTAACCAAAATTACACGGTGGCTGGATATGTGAGATATCGGCTAATCGCATAACTACAGTAAACTCTGTTTACCACCTATCTCCGAGGCTCTAGACGAAACGGCACCAGCGTCGTGTCCCAAAACCCACTTCTGCCAAGAATGGCGCCATCGTGCCCCCACGCCGGCTGAAATTGGTTAAACCAGGCCCCCGCCCCATGCGGCCCGGGCCAGTTTTTAGCTATATAAGTTTGGATGATCCCCCATGTTTCAAGGAGGTCATCAACAAATACACCTTCTCTCAAGTAATTGATGTTAATTCACTACACAAGAATTTAACAGAAAATAGGAAAAAAAATATGGGTAATGTTGGACTTCCCATGGGTGGTGTGCTACCCATAGTGGCCAATTTCTTTGTGATGCACGGCTAGAAACAATGGCGGCGGACCTTGCCTCCATGCTGGGTCGGAACCGCCCTTCTTCCCTTCCCCGAAGTCTACCCCAATAGGTCCAGGTCTCGAGAAGGCTTATCCGGTCGACCACTCGGCACGGAAAGCGCTATCGCCCGAATACGGTGGCGCATTCGTGGCCGACATTACTATATATCGGGTTATTTCCCTTTTGGTTTACGCATCATCAACAAATACACCTCTCAAGTCATCACGCCTTACTCGAACCTGACAGTATTACCCAGTTTCAAGTCCACAACTTTACACCCAACATACTTGAAGCATTTTTCAGGGGAAAAGGTTTTTTTCATTTGGGCCTAAATGAAAAATGAGTAAATGTGTTATAAAAATGTCCCTTAAAAAATAATATTCTGCTTACGATCATAGAAGCCAGGCGTATGTTTCTAGCGAAGGAGGGCCATTTGAATGTAATTCCGAACCCGGCCGGTCGTTTTTATTGGTCCTTATATCTTTACTATCCATTTTGGACTAGAATAAGCCATACGTTACCATTAGTAATTTTTAGCGTGTTGACGTTGTTGCGTGAAAAAGTGTGAAAAGTGTCATAGACAGAACATATTTCCAAAAATCATACACCATTAAAGATGAAGCAGTACAACCCAAATATTTCGTATTGATTTGAATAATGGCTCATATCATCCTGTAGACATGAAAGATTGATAATGTAAAGACTGCGTCGAATGTCCATGTTCATCACAGTGGCTATTAACGTTTGGACATGTCAATTTTTCTAGATGCAACGTTCATTCATGTGTTCGATGATTGTTTGTTACCTTTACGAAACATTTGACCCATGATATGCTTCGTTTCTTCCGCCTGCATGCCCATTATGTACAAGGTACTTACAGGCAGCCGTGGATGGCTGGTTCGTAGCTAGCCACATCGACGACTTTCGGAAATATCTAGATTCCTACTTAGCCTTTTGGAGTACTACAACTCTCCTTCAGATCCTCCCGACCGACCCGCCCGACCGACCCGCCCGACCGACCCGCCCGACCGATCCGCCCGACCTGCTATACTCTCCCAAGAACTCTACTACCAAGAAGCGAGACCCACTAACACCATCCAAGTGTGACTAAACCTGAGGAGGAAGCACATGTATACCTTTGATAGCGTGTCCCCATTACCGCTTCAATTCCGTCTCCACTGGACACATGTCCATGGTTGACACCAAGTGAAGCCAGTTTTAGTGCGGACTAGGAATCTCTACAGGTTCTTGTTCATGCAAGGGTCTGGAGCACACGCCCAAACCAAGCCTATGAGTTTTCTGGCCCAAGCGTTCTTACTACCGAGAATTGAATGGGTCAGTTGAATTGATATAAGTCACATCCATCGGGGTAGTGCGCTGCCCATAGATACACTAGTATGCGCATCGAGGCAAGTCCAATTTCGGCCGCCGAGGCTGAGAAGTTGCCGCTTAGCTGGTTTGTTGGAACGTGAGAACGATTGTCCCACTGCATGCTCAACTGACTGTTGACAGATGAAGCAAGGGATGAAGTGGTTGACAATTTAAGCCTGCACATTATGCACAAGAGCTTAGTTAGAAGGGATACAATGTCTCTTCCTCTACCTCGTGATTGAGCGGTTGCAATGACGACAATGCAGCCCTACAATGGCTGCGGCCAGTGAACGCCCCTTTCTCCTTATTTAAGGAAGGGACTGCCGCCCCAAAGGAAGGGGCAACATAAGGAAACAAGCCTAGTCTAATTGAATACAAGAAACGAAAGGATGACTGCTGAAGCTAAAAAAATAAGAAGTTGTTAGAAGACAACGTGACAACTGTACTTTACGATGGGGGAGTACATCACAACTCCCAACAACGTTGGTGGGTCAAATGCAGCATACACCGCCTCAGACCACTCCAAAAGTCCCCGATTGGGACCTGGGCTGTAAGGCAAGCTACGTCTACACTTTTCAAGCGTTGCTAAAGTTTATACCAGTTTGTTTTCTATCCGAAATAGGCGAAATCTAGCCTAAATTGCTGACCTGGCGCCAAAGTGTCCAAGGTAATCGTTAAAGTGTTAACTTTCGGACGTATTTCTAGTTAAGTATTAACTCCTGAATCTAGTGAAGGAACTCCTAGTGGATGAGTCGGGGCGGGGGTCTCCTCTTATATAATTCCCTATACGAGCTCCTCGTATAGGAATTGCGCCACGTGTCCCCTTTCGTGCCCGAAACTCTCTCGTTCAAAACATCGCGCGCCAGTATCCATCCGTATGCGGTATATGGACTGCATAGTCCGCCATCACATGCATGCCCAGGAACTGTCACGTGTTAACATAAAGGTGCAGCCATCAGACAAGCAGTCCATGTCCAGCGCGAGCGTCGTATAACCGCCGGTCATGTAGATCCGGCCGGGTCGTTCCAAGAAATGTCAGTGTGTCGGACGAAGTCGCCTGGACCGCACACGGTGAATTTGCACCCAAGCAGAGTGCGACCCAAGGTGCGTCTGCCCATACGTCACCACACCACGCTATACCACCCACTATCCTACTTGGCACCTTACTTGATAATTCACTTAATGCACTAATGACTCACTACAATAGACTAATGCAACTTCACTGTAGTAGGCTGTTGTATAGTGCACTGTTCTGGCAGGCAACCCCTGTATAGTGTTTGCAAAAACCCTTCCCTCGGCCATCCATTTATAGAAATCGTCAAAGGAACCGTCAAAGGAACCCGCAAAGGAACCCGCAATGGAACCCGCAAAGGAACCCGCAAAGGAACCCGCAAAGGTGTACTCGGCCCAGACCTGACCAGTTTTTCAAACGTACAACACTTGGTTTTAGGCGAAGTCACATGGATGCAAGCCCGGGTGTGGCATAAAATGATTCACGAAGAAATCATAAACTTCAAGTTTGAACAACGCAAAACACTGTGCTTCCTACAAAAGGGTTGGAGAGAAGCTCCCTGTGATTATCCTATGTGTTGATACTGATCCTGGTCAATTCAGTGAAGGAGGTACTAGAAACCTAACAAGGTGGTATGAAAACATGGGAACTCCGAATTCAAAGTCGATTTCGGTGGAGCTATGAGGCTCGAAGCCGTACAATGTACGAATATCCCTGATTCTGTGCATTGGAATTCCCATAGCAATCTGCAATTGGGCAGCTGGCAAATTGACCCCACTCACCATTTCTGTGGTAGGATGCTCAACCGGCAATCTTGGGTTCAATTCCAAAAAGTAAAACTTATCCTCCGAGTGAGAGTATAAGTACTCCACGGTCCCGGCTGACACATAACCGACCAATTTACCCAACCTCACGGCTGCGTTTTCCATCTCACGGAAGGTATCTTTGTTTGCGATGGTAACAGGTGCTTCTTCAATGATCTTTGATGTCTTCTTTGAACAGAACAGTCTCTTCCAAATAAAGAGATCTTGGTTCCGTATTGGTCGGCCAACAATTGGACTTCCAAGTGCCTAGCATCTCCAGCTTACTTCATAATGAATATCGGTGAGCCAGGAATTTCATTGGAGGCTTGTTGGTACAAGGCTTTGAAATCGGCTTCATTATCGACTTTCCGCATACCTTTACCACCACCACCTTCGGAAGCCTTGANCATACCTTTACCACCACCACCTTCGGAAGCCTTGATCTTGACAGGAAAGCCAATTTTCTTGGCTTTTTCCAAGCCATCGTCGGGACCTGTACAACATCCCTGAGCATAAACTTCGTCAGAGACAGAAACCAAGTTGGTCTTATCGTGCTCTGGAATTGAATTTAGAAATTCACGTTTGGTTTGCGTCTTGAAGATTGTCTTCACAAGAACAGTTATGAGGACACGAGGACATGAGGTGGATGCGCTCTAGCAACAACACTGAAACAGGACAGTCACGGCCTGGGTACCTAGTAATGTCCATGGGGGGCCGATACCATGGAAGTTGGGAAATCATGGCTGGGTCATGAGGCTGTACTATTTGGACTATTTGATGGAGAAGCATTATGGTGAGGAATCTCATTAAGGAAAGTCGAGATGATCCCCTGGTTTCGGGCCAGCAACGAATCACTAGACTTTAAACCAAAGAACGAATACTTCCTGGACCCGGGAGCACGCAGAGGTAGCTTTTTGGGATTTGTAGTGTTTTCTATTAGATTCTTTGGTGTTTAGTGCTCAGAGATTCGTTGATGTCCCTTGGAGATCTGTGGTTATAGCAAAATGGAGCACCCGATCGAGCTACCTTCGACGGTCTAAGAACCATGCGCGTGACGGTATAGAGTATTTACGACGTATTCAAAGGGTGCATTGATTTCATCCTTTTGGAAGTTCTGGAGGGCATGTGCGTCCTATCTGGTACCACAACCTTGAGTGTTTCTTGCCTCTTTGGTAATCTTAGTGGCCCTCCTACTACTCCATGGTTACTAAACCCGGCCACTCTTCCATGGTTCACTGCCAACACGATGCCAATATGCATATAATTTAGTATATAGCCATAGACTACTATGGCCAGCGATTTCCGTCAAAACGCGCTGTCATGGCCTTTCCCGACCCTCAAGCTGGTGTTCAACACTGGTCCGTGCAAACTCCTTCTTTTCTTTTTCGGCTGCTTCCACCGACTATCGAGCTGTTGACGCGTGATGGCAAACATTAATGTGGTTCGTTGATGCATCAGGGTCTAACAAGCCATACTTTCTTGGGGATCCGCAGCTCTTGACCCGTTCAATTGCCGGTCCCATCATTCAAGCCATCTTCCTTTGAGATTCGTGACGCTGACCTGTTGCTCACCACACTCTGCCTCACTTCATTTCCATTGCACTTGATATTTCCCCCATTGCACTTGAATTCCCACTATTTTTGTCTGGGTCATAGTGAATACTCCGGCTCCACCGGCGTGCCGGAGCCAGCCCAAAACTGCTCAGTCGTTAACTCTCCGCGCCTCCACTGCTTGTAGCGCCAGCGGCACGCGTAGCCGCGGATCAAGTCCATGCACCGGTTCTTCTTGAGCCGCTCATCGACCTTGCTCTTCATGAGCCGGTTCTCCAAAAAGTCAATGAGCACGAGGCACTGGCACGGGTCAAACGCCGTGTAGAGCGGCACCTGCGTGATGAGCCGCGTGAACGAAATGCCGGGCTCCTCATGGAGCTCCATGTTCACTTTGACCTCCTCGGTGAATCGCTCGAGCAAGCGCCGCCGCTCCTGGATCTTGGGCACGTCCATCTCCAGCAAGAACCGATTGATGGCGGCGCAGTCGACGGTGATATCATAGGGATCTGAGCTGCGTCTTCTGATCCACTTGCTCGTTATGTTCGGGATGCTCAACGAGCCCTGGTACAACTGGAAGCTGTGCGACCCCTGGAGATTATGGAGGAGAGCCCCCAAGCACGCCACGTCAATGAAGCCGGTGCCTTGCGGATCAAACTGCTGCCATGTGCGTTTGAACTTGCGGATCTCCGGCCGTGCTATCAAGTGGTGGTAGTCCGTTCCGCCCGCGATGTAGCTAAAGCTGTCCAAAATGAGCGAGACGAAGAGGTTTAGCATGATGTACATGGAAATGATGTTCCATGACATGAAGAAGAAGAAGGCGTACTGCTTGTTTCCGCAGTCAGACGCCTTGGTCACCGCATCCACCACGCAGTAAGGCTCCTCCACCGTGAAGTCCAGCATGATGTAGTTCCAGCCTTCGCCAAACGAGCACCGGAAAAGCAAAATCAACGCCTTGGGGACCGACCGGAGGTTGATGTTGTTGCTCGTATTGGGGCCGATCTTCGTGAGCCCAAACACCTGGTTCATGGCGATGGCATACGCGAGAAAGATGATGAACCACGTGTAAATCAACGAGAAGAGCGACGGGAAAGACGCAGACGCAAACTTCAACAACTGGTTCAACCGGTCGCTCCGCGGGAACAAGAAGATCAACAACGCCACCAAGAAGATCTTGTTGAAGTTGATGAACACATTGCCGTATGGAAGCAGGAGCGAGGTGCAGGTGGAGATCCATGCGCCCAATGTCACCAAGAAGCAGAACACATTCCACTTGTTGGACACGAACACTTTGTAGCCTTGTGCCACGATCATCATGGCATAATGCGCCAGGAAGCAGAAGGTGGAGATGAAAAAGAGGGCGTACTGGGCCGCTCCGGGAACCCACACTGGAAACGCCTCAAACACCAACGCAAACAAGTGGAGGAGGAGCACGAGGCCAAGAATCGAGTTCCATGCTTTGTTTTTCTCCACCGTCACCCGGTAACAGAACCGCTTAAACCGCCGCAAGTCCCGCACGTCTCTTCTCTTGGACGGCCGCACCTCGCCCAAAAACTTCTTCACGTGGTACCACTGGATCTGCACATCCGTCAAGTACGCCTTGCCCGTGACCTTGGCATAGTTGTTGATCACCACCGACACGAACAACGTCAAGATGAAGACTGTACTGATGAAGTTAAAGGCAATGATGAAGATCCCGTTGATGGGCGATGCGAACATCTTCTGCGGCGTGCCCACGCCTGTGCTCTGCATCACATTGATGAGGAGATCGGTCCAACCCTCCAAAGACACGATCTGGTAGAGGGTGGAGAACGACGACCCAAAGCTATCCATGTGCAAATATGGGTTGGTGTAGACATTGGGGCTCAACACGTCCCAGTTGAACGGCAGGTTGCCGAACTCGTTGACGCATGCAGAGTAGCCGGAATCGCCGTCAAGACAGTAGCCCAACCGGCCATTGAATACATTCAAGGCCCAGAGTGAGAAGGGAAAAAGCAACGTGAGCGAAATCACCGTGGCACTGAGAATCTTGCTGAACCCGGACAACATCGTGTAGTGGAAGTTGTTCTTGGCGGTTTCGCTGATGGTCAAGAGCCTCAATGCTCGCAAAGCCTTCAAACCACGCACAATCCGCGTTAAGTCGCCGTCGTTGATGAGGTAGGCCACGAACTCGATCCAGAGCGAGGCCAACGCTCCAAAATCGAGCCAGTTCCATGGCAGCCGGGCGTAGGCATTGGGGGTGAAAATGAGGCCATCCGCAGTCACCTTAATAAGAAACTCCATCGTGAAAATTGCCTGGAACGACACGTCGATGAAGAACAGCCAATTCCAGCGCCCATCTTTATGCTGCACGGTCAATCGGTAGATGGGCGTGAGGTAACAAGCAGCAATCACGATGCCCACGGTCGAGAGAAACATCACAATGGAGAAAATATCGCCGATGGTTTTATGCGGCTCCACGCCGTCGATTCTCTCGCCGAAACTGGACGACACGATTCGCTGGCACATGCGACGTAGCTTGTGGCCCGGCTGCAACATGTAAAACACGGTGTTGAAACTAGGGTTCGTCTTCAAGTAGTCGTCTTGACTCTTGATCAAACTGCGCCTTTCTGCAAGCACCTGTGTGGCAAACTTGGACGGCTCGAAGTTGCCCACATCGGTCTTCATCTTCTTTTGGGCGTAGAACGGGTTCTGCACCGACTTCAACACGAACCTTTTGCAACGAAGCGCCCATCTCTCTATGAACGACTTGCTTAGCTCACCTTCATCAGCACGCGATGCCTCGGCAAACATATCCATCTCCTCTTCGCCATTCAAGAAGTCATTCACTGCACTCCCGCTCAATAACAAGTTGGTCACGGCCTTTTCAATGTTCCTCTCCTCTCTTGACTTGAACCATTTGGCCTTCAATCGAAACATCCAGCCCGGTGGGTCTTTCACCATCAGCAAGCGCTTGGTCATGTCATCAATAAACTGGCGCAACTGGTGCTTCCTCCGTCCCTCCAACGACACCTCTAAAGATTTGGCAATGACGGCAATAAAAATATTCATGATCACCAGGTTGCTGACCACAAACCACATGATAAGAATCACGGCACCAAAAGACCTCTGGGCCACGTTTCGAGCGTAGCTCTGGAGTGTATACATGATTTCGGCCCAGTTTTCCGTCGACGTGATCACATAAAGGGTCATGATGGTGTTAGGCAACGTGTGCATGGCGAACTGCACATCATCCACGTCATCTAGTGGCACCGTGCCCTCAAAGTAGCGAGACACAATAATGCCGGTAAGAACCAAAAGAATGAAGTAGAACAACGTCAAGTCATAGATGGCTTTGAAGTTCTTGGTGATTTTGATCCAGAGGTCCGAGGTGATACGGAACGATAGCACTACTCGATAGAAGCGCGCCAATTGGAACACCGACATCCAGTAGTACGCGTGGCCCAATTTGTCCTTGACTGGCCCCACGATGATCACTGAGGTGATTACCGCCAAGGTCAAATCCACCACGTTTCGGTGGCTGATGAAAAACGACCGCCACTCCGGCAAGTAGAGGAGAAAGCGCAAAATTATCTCCAACAACAAAATTCCCGTGAAGAGGGCCTCTATCCTATAGAGGAACACCGCTCGTTTGTCTCTCATGTTGTGACTGCGGAAACTTTGAGTGATGAGCGATAACGTGATTATCAACGAGAACAAGAACTCGAGCCTGTAGTACCTTTTCAACCAGCGTTTGCGCAGGATCAACTCCAGAATCCGCTGACTGTGAAGCTCATCGTTAAAAAACCACGACTTGAGCTTCGCTTTCCTCGACTTGAGCGACTTGTCGTTCTGGCTGGCTTCGGCCTTTCGTTTGCGCTCTTCTTTTTCTTCCATCTGCACAAAATCGAACGAAGCAACAATGATGGCGGTGAATATGTTCATCAACCAAACCGTAAGGATATAAATCCCTACCACGAAAAAGAGGGCGGCGGCCACGCTATCAGTGTTCATCACATTGTACATGGTGTCAGAGAATGTATTCACACTGATCATCACAAACACGGTTTGCATGGACTGCAATATGTTGTCGAAGTTGACAGTTCCGCCGTAAGGATTCTCTCCACTCTGGCATACCGAGTTCACTGGACACCACCAGCCCTTGACGTACCCCGTCGGATGACCTAGCCGGTCCAAGTAAGGATGAGGGTAACCGTCGGTGCCAAGGTATGCCCCGCAGTACAGGTCCGAATTGGTGTAAGTGTCACTGGAGTCTTCTGGATTGGTCCATACGCAGTGCCTAGAGAGAGACGACTTGAAGGACTGAACTCCTATGATGGCAAAGATCACCCAGAAGCACACCACAAAGATGCCCACATCGATCAACTGAGGAATCGCTGATTGACACGCCCTCAAAATGATATTTGTACCGGTGGTCAAATTCAAAAGACGCCAGATTCGAATGCACCCTAGTGCACGAAACAACATGAAGTGGTTATCGTAATCCCAGTTGCTGACTTGGAGGATCAACGATACCCAGAAGGATAACACCGACACAAAGTCGAGTCGCTGCCAACTGCTTCTGAGAAAAGCCCTCTTGAGATTCATTTCTTCCACGGTCTTGAGCAATTTGTGCGTTTTAAGAAACGTGTTGGCCTCGAAAAGTCGCTTCTTCGGGCTCAAGGGCACGACGCTACTTATAGAGCCCAGGCGTTGTGAAACAAAATGAACTTCATGCGATGAGTATTTCTTCGTGATTTCGGCACGAGCTGGGGGCTCAGGAAGGGAGGAAAAGGCCAAAGAATCATTTCGAGTTGCCAGCGCAGCCAAAGGTTGCTTCCTTTTAGTGAAAGTAAGGACCTGGAGAAGGTCTCCAATCTTACCACGAATGGCCATCCACGCGTACCAGAGATTGCTGGTGGGGTACTCGATGCCCGTTGTTTCAAATAATGCTTTATCGTTGACAAGACCATACGCCACGATCTTGATGAAGATTTCGACAGTGTAAAAAGCATTGATGCCCAACAAGATCCAGTCAGCATAATTGGCGTGCGATTCCAAATTAATGGAATTCGAGCTCCATTGGCGACTCACAAGCACGGCAGATTGGGCCAAAATCATCGACAAAATGATGGTGTTGGTCATGTTATGGGAGGCCGTGCGATGGCACCACTGCCTGAATTTCGAGTCCGCAGAGAAAATGCAGAGAGATTTGCCAAAAATCTGTGAGGGGAATTCAGGGTGACTCGGGACACTGGCCGCGACATAGTCGGAGTACACATGAGAGGGGGCCCTGGAAGTGGCCTTGCTCGAATTTTCTTTGGGGTTGTTGTAAATAGACGAGAGAGGGTCGGTGTGACCAGAGTAGCGATTTTTCAGGCTCTTTTGGGGGCTGCCTTGCAGATCATCCAACGAGACAGAATTTATGCTGTCAGAGCTGAAGTTTCGGAGCAGGCTTTGGTTCGTTTGCAGGCCAAACGACGCCACCGACGTCACTGAGTTGCTCATACGGTTCACGTTTTGTAAAGGGGAGGTCGAGCCGGCCGAGTTAATGCTGTGTAAGTCTGAGGACGACGCAAAGGGCCCAAATGAGCCTGGATGGGTATCTATGGTGGGGGCTGGCGGGTTGCTGGAGCCAGCCACCCGATCCGAGATTCGGGTGAGGAGCCCCAAGAATTTGGCCGGCGACGAGACGGCCAGTTTCTGAGTTTGCTGCGGCGGTACGAATAGCCCGGCCTCGAGGTTCGAGTCGTAGGAGTCGCGGCCGGTTTGCTGGGCCAGTTCGGCGTTGTTCAAGGTGATCATGGGGATATTATAAGTGAGGTCGGAGTCAGCCGCCAAGGAGTCAATAGGATGTTTGGCGGCACTGAGGCGATCACCAGGGCGTAAAAATGGTTCATCAGAAGCAAGTAGGCTGGCTCCCTCTTCGGGCGAGCGCTCAGCTGAGCTGGCCTTGGTGCCCTCCAGCATCCACACGCCATGTTTAGAAGCCAAGCCCAAAACCTCGTCCACTTGGTCTCGGAGGTGAATTGGATCGCTCTGAAGTGCTTGGCCCAAGAGGTCATGCTTTTCTGAATCTAGAATTTGGGACTGGCGTAGAGATTTGCGCATCGAGGAGGAAATCTTTGAGGAGGTCATCTTTGAAGACGGCAGCGACAGGGGCTCGGGATAATCGAAATCTTGAAGCGATTGGCGGTATCGAGAATTCCGTGGCGAGGTGTCGGAAAGGCGGCGCGAGGGGCCGAAGAAATGGGCCAGGCGTCGAGAGGTGGCCGAATGAGTGGCCAGCTGCCGGGAGCCGCTAGAGCTGAAGGCCGTCTGGGAGTTCTCGCCGTTCAAATTGGAGTCCTGATGGGGGCTTGCACCGGTATACGAGAAGGGATTGGGGTGATCAGCCATTGGCGATGGTGTATAGCCGACATTGTCAGCAAAAGGCGAGCCGACATTGTTGGCAAAAGGCGAGCCGGCATCGTTGGCAAAAGGCGAGCCGGCATCGTTGGCAAAAGGCGAGCCGGCATCGTTGGCAAAAGGAGACCCTACGCCATAGGCCAATGGATGAGTACCGCTGTTGAAGTCAAACGGGGACTCATCGTCCTCTGTCTCTTGGGACGCCCTTCTGTGCATGGAGCTAGTACTGGAGCGGTTAACAAGTGATTCCAGCGGTGAGGCCCGGGGAGGGAAACGTGAAAAGGAAAGGCGGGTCCAGCGAAAAGGAAGAGGCGGGTTTTGGCTGGCGGAATAGCCAAGCAGCAGAGTAGGGGGCAGGGAGGACGGCGAAGGGGCGTGGATGGTAGAGGAAGTGGGACAACCCTACGAGGCGCACGCGAAGCGTGGGTGCAGTCCGGCCATTGATCGGCCTCGAGGCATCGTGGGCGCTTGCGGGTTGGTACAGGGTCTCGATGCAGGGGGAGAGTAGGGCGGAGAGGGCGGCCGCACGCTCCGCCGCGCACACCCGTGCATACGGTGTCCTCACCCAAAAGGTTAATGCCAGATGGCGAAATCACGGGGGCAGACCAGGTCATTTATTGCATGAGGTGGGGATGTAGGATGGAGAAGCCTAATGTGGCTACAAGGCTGCGCCACTGAGAGTGACTACAAGAGTACGCGACTGCGGGACAAGACTGCGGGACGCTGCGGGACTACAAGAGTACGCGACTGCGGGACATGACTGCGGGACATGACTGCGCGACAAGACTGCGATAAGATGCGGGACTAAGCGACTGCACTGCCACGAAGCACGTGACACGTCGAGCAAGAGTCTGAGGAAGGGCCGGGGCATGCACCTTTTGTAGAGAATGCCCATGGCGGCCATAGGCTGAGTGCCTGTGCATATGGGTGTACTTCACAGAGTCGCCGGAATCGGCGCCGTCTCAGCAATGTCAAACCAAACAAACCCGGTTTCCCCTGAATAGCGCATCTCGCCGGGTGTGTGCAGGCCACACATATATGCAGGCGTCCCGTTTGTTTCTCGCTGACTTCATATTACCGTCACGCTATCTCTATTTAAACGCCTCTTTTTCTGGCCGAGCTAGACCCTGTTCTACAATAGAATAAACTCAACACACCAGCGAGTCCCTTCCGGGTCCAGGGGAGCAAGGCTTGCCACATGAGTCAGTGGCGGTTCCAGTCTGTCGGACAAACACTTCAAGACGCCGACGTCTGACTTGAGGCGTCCGTATAGGACCACAGCTGGTGGATGGGTCATTGGGAGCGAATTCTGAGTCACAAGAAGATCGGCCGCAATAAGGGGTTCCTGAGAGTCAACATACTTCGAGCCTTGTGTGCAGGTTTGGGAGATATATATATCTGTTGAGCGTGCAGTCTCACACGCGCGTAAGATGGTTCGTGTGTTTCTTTTGCCTTTAATAAAGCCTCGATATGAGGGTC
>NKZP01001304.1:0-14046 GCA_002370765.1 Metschnikowia similis
TTCCAAACACTACTAGAATCATCAGGATACTGATGATAGCACTGTTCCAGATTATGTGCAGGTGAGCGTAAAGCTCAACACTTTTAGTTTACCTTCATTGCATTCCCTGGTTTCTATCTTTGTACACTTGTTCAACTACCTATTCCTGGTTTGAAGCTGAACCCACTGCCATAGTTTCACCTAGAAAGCACCAAAACGTATCAATTAAGATATGTGAATTTTCGGATATGCGTGCCCAAGAACAAATTCTACACAAGCTCAAGCTTAGACATCCTAAGCTGATGGGTTTTGAGTGTCAAAGAGATGCTCAAGGAAGATGTGCTTCAACGGACCATAGCCGAAAGTCTCGGAGAAACAGAGAGCGGCGGGTCATCACACCCATCAATCATCGGTTTCCTGACTTTCAGATGCAGATGTGCACACCTCCGGCGCACTGCCGCTTGCGGCGGCGATCGAGCACCTCCAACTATATTCCCCAGCAACAAAGGCCTTTTTGAGCGAGTTCAGCGATGCATTGCATGCAAACGAGCGGCGAGCCAGGGCGTTTCGCCAGGCACCGAGCACTTCACGTGGGAGCTGCACCAAGTGAGACTGATACTCCAGTATTTCCATGGAGATTCATGACGATGTGCAATTGGCTGGGTCGTGGACTCTGCTAACCAAATTGCTGAGTCACTTGGTCTTTGAGAATTGTTCTTTGAGTCACCTGCCTGACCTATTGTCCATGGAACTTCTGGCTGTGCCTGTAGTGCAACGTGTTTCGGGGTGAATAACAGAGTGCTTTTGGCCGGTGCATTGCTTTGCAATGCAGTGCCTGTTTTCGAAACTTTACCTTCGAGAATGGTGTCCGCCCGAGGTGTTTCGATATGGAGGCTGGGGTTAGACACACTAAACTTTGATAGCTTTTTCCTTCCAGTAGCTTACTTAATTGTTCCTCACACTTGTTCGAGCGTGCAAAACTGTTGGCTTTGACTGCTTGATCGAGCGACTTTATTTGAAAAACGATGGAGTTAAAAAAGCTTATGATTAAAGGTGAACAAAAAAAAAAAAAAAGAAAAAAATTGGAAGTGGATAACATAAAATCTAATTTTCGGAGATACATTGAGTGTGGCGATGATACGTCTTTCTTCGCCGTGGCGCTTGACTCGCAAATGGTGACATCCAGCTTAAAGACTCTATTCAGGACTACAGAGGACCATGGAAATCAGCGTCAGCTAGCCAGGCACTACCTGCCGATGAACCTACACCGCTTCATATCTACGACAGCCCAAAGGAAATAATGGACGCCAAGAAAAAGGCGGCCTCAAACATCTACGAGATGCTTTTTTGCAATTGCATCCATGTGCCGTCGCCCGAGTCGATGAGCAGCAATCGTACGTTTAATATTGATCCTTTAAATGAAAATATGATACTGAATGATACTAAATGACAAGAAATAATAAGTAGACATGGTCAAGGCAAGGGCTGTAGCCCATCGTCGCTTCCAAGAGGACGTCTAAAGTGCCTTCTGTAAATAAGCTGTCTATAGCCATCATATTAAATATTAAGCAAATAAGGAGTCTACGCCGCTGACCTACATGACATATTAAAAATCTATTGCATAGCATATGGCGGATATGGAACATCTACGACGCCATAAGCAATGGCTCGAGTCTTGGATGTTTTCTGGGAAGACCCCTCTTCCTCGGTACTTGCACGGCTTGCAGCCCCACAACTTCCAGTGGTATTAACTCACATTGGTCCTGGTGAACACCTGACATGAATATGCTCCACATGAAGCGTGCCTACCAGAAAAGACACAGTAGAGGCTTGCACTGGCCTTCTTTCCCGCCTCTATGATATTGGAGCTCCGGCTGGTCAATACCCCGATAGAGCTTTGATATAGCCGGTTCACGAACCATCTTGTACCCGAGCCATCTTGTACCCGAGCCACCATGACTTATGAAACTGGCCAGTAGCAGGCTTCACGGCCACCCTGGCTGCCGTGCTTTCACGGTCGCACCACCCAATCTGTCCTTGAGGGACGATTGTTGAATCTGGAGTCGACATAGGAAATTTCAATGATCTTGGGGGCCGGCATCTGTATCACCGGCTTTGGACATCTAGCTCGAAACAACTAGGCTCAAGCGCCCAGCCAGGATCTGGGCCCTCTCTTCTAAACGAATGCATTTCTAGACTTCAGGGCCATTCATCGGGTCATATGATACCTTCGGATTTGGCCTGAGCTTGCCTAGGAACTCAACCTTTGCTAAGTCATGCTTTAATTTTTCCCAGGGTCCCTGGGAAGAGCAAAAGCACCAAGCTGTAGACCTCGAAGCAGCTTCCGACTCATAATCTCATTATAATTTTACCGCAGCATCTCACCCGTCATCTCATAATGGTTTTATGTTTGAAACGAGGTGCTCCAGTCCAGACTTGATAACGGATTGAAAGGGGCCCTAAGAATGGCCAACAGTATCGGAAGGCAGATCCCAATGCGGGGTCTTTGATGTTGAGACCGCAAGAGTGAGTCAAGAGACAAGAATGACATGGAGAAGTCGAACAAAACTCATAGCACTAGGTAGAGAACACTGGGAGCGCTAGCCATATGGACACTCGAGTAAGACTGACTCTGCCATCTATCTTTCACAAAGCGACAGCTTCGAATGGGATACGCCTTGAAAAATTGAATTCTCTCCATGAAAGAGAAATTCTTTTTGAAGGACTTAGATCTGTCAAACTAACGTTTTTTCAGCTCATCATTCTTGCTTGGCTCGGGACTTCGGCCTAGATGTCCTTCTCTTCTGGCCATGCAACGGTGGTGCTGGAACTCTTTCCTTCCTCCTCCTCACTCCCCTTCATTCTTTCCTGTAGCTTCAGCTCTCCTCCAAGTTCAAGTCCAATGGAGTAATGATCGTTTTTGGCAAAGACATGAAATCAATGGACCGTGACCTGGCCCGATTCACTGGCGAAGTGGTGGGAGAAGCCCGCGGAGTGGTACCCGTGCGGAACGGCCGGAGAGAAAAATTGTCTGGCTTGAGACCATCATTTTCCGAGGTGCGGGCTCCCGACTCTGGTGCCTTCTCATCGCCATCTGCTGGCGTGAAAGCCAAGTGGGGAAAAGTGCCTGACTCGGGCCGCTCGCGGGTCTGTTGCTCTCGTTGAAGAGCTAAGTTGCGCTTTTGGAGCTCTAGCGCCTGCCTCTGCTGCTCCTGGCGCTGGTTGTACTGCTCTTCATTGGCCAAAAGTGCCTGAAGCAACTCTTGCCTGCAATCTGCCTGCAAAAGGTTCGAGAGCAACATGTTGTACTCTTCAAGGGGCGGTTTGAACCCGCTCTTGTGCTTTACCACCGATGGCCGCATGATTATGTGGACGAACGGAATAGAGCCTATTGCACCCATCAGATTCAACGCAGAAGCGATTTCTTGCACCAGCGGCTCAGAGGAACTCCCTGCATCCTTGAGACTTGTAGCCGATTCGGGTTCTTCCCTGCCTGAATCCTCTTCCTTGTTGCCTAGCTCAGCTTCTTCATTTGTCGATTCTGATTCTTTACTCCTCGACTCCAGTGCTGTGTCCACAGAATTCAGTTCGTGGGCCCCTCCATTTGTCCCAGTGTTGGATGCCTCAAAGATTCGTGATATATGCTCAAGAAGGAACACCAAGGAGCTCAAGTTGCCGCGAGGAATCGTCCCTAAAATGCGCGTTGTGTCACTCATTTTGGTATCATTGTTGAGTTTATAAACGCTTATGAGCGAGTCATAAACAGTTGAGGGTATCACAGAATCGCTTATCTCGAGCAACCAGTTCTTTATAAAATTGACTTGGCGCCGAGGTTCTAGTCTAGAGAGACTTTGGATACATGCCGCAATAATCCGAGCCTCCACGGCCGCCTCGTTTTGCACATTAACCGCAGACTCGAGCTCAAATGACTGAATGAGCGACACAATGCTATTCTTGGATTCCCAGTACATTTCCAAGTTGAGGGGCTCCATCCACTGCTGCGCTATGAGCTTTGGGGGATGTTTTTCCAAAAGATTGACGGCTTCGAATAGGAATAGCGGCGTAGACCGGAGCCGCGGGGCGGGGTTGTCGCTCTTAAGTTGTAACGCCACGTCCTTGAAGATATTAAAGTTGAGCTTGATATTCTGGATGCTGCTGGTGGCAACGGGCCGGCTGCTGGAAGAAGGTTCCGGTACCAAGAGCGATGGAAAGTAGATGCCCAGACTGAAGTGGGCGGTGGTCTTTTCGAGCTCCGCCAAATGAGACTCCGAAGTGTTGTAGTGTTGGAACTGAGAGAAGTTCTCCCGCGCGGTTTGAGCAGCCTTTTCAAAATGGGTCTTAAGCAATTCCTGAAGTGTGGCCAAACTGTGATAGATAATGTTAATCTTAGCCCGCTCAAACCGCTGCATC
Organism: Metschnikowia similis; assembly: GCA_002370765.1. NCBI lineage: Eukaryota > Fungi > Ascomycota > Pichiomycetes > Serinales > Metschnikowiaceae > Metschnikowia > Metschnikowia similis. The sequence goes on from NKZP01001304.1 coordinate 4,390, forward strand.
TTCAGTGCTGTAGTGAATATTTGCGTCTCCAACAAATGCTTTTGCGTGGAAAAGGCGTTGTAGCTCTCGTTGTACTCCTGCTCCAAATCTAACAATTCTTGCTCGGAGTATTGATGCTTTCCGAACGTGCGCATGGTTTTGAGCACGCCGTTCAATTTCTTGGTTGTGGAGAGTGATAAATGAGACATGGTGTCGTCCAAGTACTTTATAGGAGCGTCGCTGGCACGCTTAGGCTCGCTCTGGGCATCAGCTGCACCCTTGTGGACGGGCCGAAACTCGTCCGCCAGTGCAGAGTCAGAGTTGAGAGCAAGTTGCACCGCCAAGTCCGACCACTGGAACCACATGTTTCCCAGGATGAACTTCTTGGCGAAGAACCCTGTGCTCACGATGAGTTTCCAATCGAGAAGCGCTTGGCCCAACTTCTCTGTATTTGACCTCGTAGGATTGAAGCCCTTCGGCCGTTTTCGGATAAACAGGTCACAAAGGTGTTCGGCACTGAAGATGTCGTTGGAGTAGCCCGGAATCGAGATTTTGCGCTTGGTGATGGGCACGGACAGAAAGATATTCTGGAGAAACACCGCAAGGTCAGCCCTCGTCTCGAACTCGATCACCCCAGGCACCACGAGAGGGAACTCCAAGTCACGGCGGCCCAGAGACGGCGTCTGCACGTCTTGAGCAGAACCATCCAGATCGCTCCCCGTCCCACGGTCGGCAGGAAAGTCACCTAAGCGAGACGTGGTGGTGTATTGGAGACGGAGAGCATCAACAGCGGTGTATGCAGAGCAATAGGATGAGTAGGCGGATTCGAGGTCCCGGAGCGCCGAGGACACGAGCGGCTCGTGCAATTTGAGAAAGGCGGTAAGCGGAACCAACACCGACTCGTCGATAGCAGAAGCCAAGCGTTGGAAGTGCCCCAGGTGCAAGTTGGCATCGTTGACACAACGGCGAAACACAAAGTCAAGGTCCCAGGTCAAATCCTGCACATCGTACGAGAGCACTTGGCTAGCGGCGGAGCTTTCCAGAGGCAGCGGCAGTTGTGGGCCGTCGGAGCCCGTCAGCGTCGAGCCACGAGATATCACCCGTCGGTGGGCCATCCGCTCAGAACGCCTGGAGTCTCTGCGGTCAGACCGCTTGCCACGCGACACGCGGTAGCTGCTATCGTGAGGGTAACCGCTGGCCCAGAGCTGCGAGAGGGCTTCACCGGAGCCATGGAAGCATTTCATGTAGGAGAACACCACGGCTCGGAGTTCGTGGAGCTGCGCAACGGAGAGCCGCAGCTGTGCCGAGAGCCGCTCGATGCCAGAGACGTAGTCCGCCGACCAGAATGAGTTGGCGAACAGCATGTGGATATCAGGGGGGGTCAAGGGTGCGTTGTCGACGGTGATGTGCGGGACACCCGTGCACCAGCGGTATCTGGCCCACGCGCCTGTTTGTATACAGTACCGGGCTGCGCCCCTGGGCCTGACGTGGAAGATTGCAGCGCGACTATTTCACCTTTGGTCCCGCTGCATTAGTGTCCCGCTGCATTACTGCCACTGTCCCGTTGATTACTCATGGAGCCCAAGTAGCTTAACTGGCCCTGATTGGATGGAACCTGAATCCTAGTACGATGTTCCCAACCGGAGTGAGGAAATTTGGTGCCAGTGTTAGGAGAGGGAAATTTGGTGCCAGTGTTAGGAGACAGCTCTTATCAGGATATTGAGAGGAGTTCTCGGCCGGGTTACACCTACACATCAGTATTTTTTCTGACAGGGGTTTTCAATGAATCCCATGCCAGTGAGTAGTACGTATCCCGAGTCAGAAACGTCACCAGTGTGTTTTCCTAGTGTAAAAGTATGTCTTGTACCCTAAAGTTTGTCTTGGTTTGCATTGAAGCTAGCAATATCCTGGCTGAGGACAGGGGAAAAACCTCCCTTATATAGACTGGGTGTATGCGCTCCTGCACGAACATGAAACCTATGCATGTGACATGCAGGTGCTGCACTGCCGGATACCTACCTCTCACTGCCCCGATTAGGAATCGTATCACAACATCATGTGGCTATGAACTACACTATCAAGTTCAAGTCTGGCCGCTTCAATAAACAAGGCAAGAAACCAAGTTGGTTTGTCTGGGAGCCAGGGCCGCACCTGGCCGCGCTATGCAGGATATCCCCAGTGCGGCTGAAGTAAAGCCAATGCGTCCGATCAAGAAACGTCCTTTCAGGGGCTTCGCCTGATCTGCAGCCATTACCCGGAGCAACCTTAAAATTATATAAACCTCTGAGGTCCCGCGAATGGGCTGGACTAGGGAACTCTTCATGTCATATTGGCCTATTACAACCTTTACATCTGATTTTATGTTTCAGAAGATCCTAGCAACCTGCTGGAGAGGAACACGAGGGTCAGAGGGCAAACTCCTACCATGATGTTAATTGGTTTTTATCCTCGAACATGACTGGCGTATGCTGGAGGTTTCCGAAAGGTTTCCCTACTCAGCTTATATTAAAGCGAGGGGTTCTGCGTCTATTCTGTGTTCATACATCCCATGCCAACCAAAGAGTACACCAGAGTCATCAGAAGAGACCCAGCGGGAAATTTCCGAGATGGAGGAATAGACACACAAGGTAATTATGATCGGCGAAGAAGGGAAATTGTCATCGAAGGGTACATGTCGCCATACACCGCCCACGATTCCTGTGTCATATCCATTATTATGTCTGTTTACACTTTGACACTCCCCCTGCTATTCCCTTGCAACCGCCCCTGTCAAAAAGCCATTTTTAATGTGTGTGCGGTTTCTCTATTCCTTTGGCCGCTCGATTACACCCTGAACTTGACGTTCGTAAACTTCGTTCTTTGAATTATTGGACTGGACGGCTAGTCCCTGAATGCTTTTTCATTTTCGAGAATTTCTCCTCCTTAACCTTCTGGATTAGTGACGCTACTTTTGGAAATCTCCGGCCACGTTCTTCCGGACTTCAGCCGGTTAAAGTTGCTTTTTGCTATCATGGTTAAAAAGAAAGTCACCCCTGCCATAAAGATGAGCTGACACATTAGGGAGAAGGTGGCCGGAAATGTTCTAAAATCGGAAAAGAAAAAGGAGGATTTTGATACGAATCAGTCAATACTGGATTAATGGTAAAAGAGGTGAAGTACGAAAGAATGGATGATTGGCAAAAAAGGGGCGTGAGGACAAGGAAGTGAGTCATGAAATTGCATGTATTGTTTCTCGCTCAAGGAACAAACCTTCATTGGACTTTATCGCACTTGTCTACTCAAAAACATCAAGAATATATGGCCAGGTGTCAGCTAATGAAACGTTATATCGGAAGTTCATGTGTTACACGAAACCAGACAGAGCGTGTCTACTTTGTTGCAGGCGAAAATATAGGAACAAATACTATTAGGGGAAAGTATGGAATAGGATATTCATGCACGCATGTGAAGATGGCGTCCAGATCAAGTCCAGGTTAAATGATCTGCCAGACGCCGGCAAGCCGCTCGATGCAACCAGAAAGCTTTACCGTTACTTCAGCTTCATGGCTATTGGGCGTCGCGTGGAATTCCTTGGGGCATTACCTTGTGGCCACCAAAGGATCAAGCAATCCAGTACACGAAGACCATGGAACGAAGTTTGAAGAAGCGGCTGCTGCTCACATTCAATCCGCGCTCTTGTTCATACAACAGTTGAGTCTTTTCACACTCATTCTCTGCTTCAGAACTAACGATCGGTGACACTGGTTTTACAATGCTGCAGCAACCGCTACAGACCTTCAAGAATGTTGGGCGGTCTGGAACTGAAGCAAACCTGATGATTAGCAACATGAAACCTTAAGCATTCACCTGTCCCATTTTTGTAACGGCGCTTGGAGGCTATACGAGAATAGATGGACGGTTCTCCGACGTCTTTCACCCACCAAAAGATCATTCAGCTATTGACAGGGTCAGAAGAGCCCGAAATTCAGTCAAGCCACAGACCATGGCTCGCGTGATGTCGTGAAGGTTAACGAAACTGTGAAATGGTGTTCACTTTTGGCGCATGTTTCGATGCTTCTGGCATCTTGATAAAAAGTCTAACTAGACCAAAGGCCATCAGAGAGATCATACCGGGGCGGGCCTACCAGCAAGTGATGAAATCCGAAATGATGCTATAGAATGCTAATGTGTCCTTGATATCCGTTTCATCTTTCATGGGTGTATCTTCGATGGTAAACTTGGGGTAGTGTTTTGGTGACGTGTGGAGCCACGACGACATTCAAAGACCGCAGGGGAGAGAAGAACTGGTGACGGGAAGAGTCTTCTACTTAGCAAAAGGAGCGGAAGTGAGGAGCTGCGTCAGGAGCAGTAGCAGCCATAGAGACAAGGTTGCTGAGGATGGAGGCTTCGTCCATGATCTTCCCCATTACAAGATGTCCCCGTGAAGGCTGTCTCAAAAGCTATGCCACATGTTTTGATGCTTCAAGCATCTTCTTCCGTCCCTATTTGGATCGCAGAATAACAAGGTATCTCATGTTCTTCCGATCCAGGCTTAGGTTCATGACTCCACAAAAACGCCCCTCAATGCTGTCATCTCAGAATTGCTGGTACGAGCATCGTTTGTGATTTCAAATAATGCTGGCAACCACCAAAACGGATCCTCGTGTTAAATGACTTTGACCCTCGGCCTCTCTGAGACACAGCGCAAGGAAGTACCCAAAAGGCTATTATGACCTTTCAACTTGCACTGATGGATGAACCCAATGCATAGGTTCCATTCAATCGCTATGGTTTCTCCGGCATCTCAAGATTTCATTCGAAATCAATTGAGGATGAAGGTTTCATGTCATGGGTTTATACCAAAGTGGGTGGCTCTACCCTGCCATAAGGTAAGAGCCAGAACGTCCGGATGTGTCGTGGCCTTCCTTCATGACTCCATCAAATCTCATAGTCTGGTGGTGCAATCTTTCTTGACTAGACAATCCACATTTCGGCAACAAGGCACCTATTAGTCGTTGAAACTCAGTCGGAGATTACATGCTTTGATGTGAACGCCCTCCGAGCCTTCCAACTTCTTTCAAGCGCCCTTTCAACAATTTTGTCTTCCTGACACATGTTTCAGATTTTTCCAGGCATCTAGGGAGCCTTGGAAATTAAGGAGTACCTCATTGATTCCCGTTGGACGAATGGTAGCTTTCTTGACACCAACATGGATGGATTCAGTTCAGAAAAGCGAGCATGCTTAAGGCCATGAAATTGTATTTGTTTCTGTTTCTGTACGACATGTTCATCTGGCCGTGGGAGTTCTGGGGTAGGGCTCAAATAACTGGCGAGCTGAATGGGCCAACACAAGTTCCTCAAGGAGTACCAGCTGGTCACGAGACCCGGCCTATACCAGCAGCTTGCTGCGTGCGACAAGTCCAATTGCCAGCGCCGCAAAAGCAGCGCTCAGGCGTGTCAACATACTATGGAGTGGAGGACACGCGCACGTGACGCTTGTTCATGGTGATCTTCTGTAGCGCATTCAACTGCCTGGCAGAGTACGCGAATAGCACCACCAAAGCAACAGTGCCCACCACCGCCACGGCCTCAAACCCGCCGTCGCTCTCCTCGATGAAATTCTCCAAGTTCATGCCATACAACGCTGCCACGTAGAGCGCGATGCCCATGGACAAGAGCCCGATCAGGAACCTGAGCCCGAGAAGCATGAGGTCATTGCGGTTGGCATCGAGCACAAACCGGATCATCTCTTCGGACGTCTTGATCTGCGAGATGAGGTTCTCGGTAGTCTGGATGATCTCGTACGACGTCGCATAGTACAGCTCCAAAAGCAATTCCACCTCCTGGTGATTATGAGCCCTGCGTGGCACTCCCTGTGCGGCCTCCGTCAAGTAGAGCGAGTTGAGTTCGTCATCTTGATCTAGGAGGTCGTGCAAAAGGTCGTTGATGAGCTTGGCTTTCTGATGGAACTGGGCCAACTTCTTCAGCTGCACCAAGAGGTAGCGAAGCTTCTGCCGCTCAATCGAAGTGTCTAGACTGGCCAAGATGTTGGTGACCACGGTGGTGTGCACATTGGCCTCGGTGGTCAAGTTAGTGGTCACGTCCACTAAAATGGCCTCCAAAGCCCGGAACTCGTACGGCAAGCGCAAAGAGTCCGGGTGACTGGCATCCAAGCGACGCTGGAGCTCTTTTAGAAACGTGCCGTGGGCGTACGATTCGCTGGACGCCGAGCTGGACAGGTACTCGAACACCACAAGAAAGTCCGCCTTGATGATGGCCCGGATGTTGAGGAGGTTGATCAAGATGCAGTCTTTGCGTGTCACCAACAGAGGCACGAAATCCACGGGAACACCAACGGAGCTCGAGGCACTGGACGTGTGGGACCGCACAAGCTTGCGGAGGTCACGTGCGGCCACGTCGAACCGTTTAAGAAACGCTGACTTCCCAATGTTCATGCCGTGAAGCACCATTTCGCCCTTTCCGTTGTACGCCGTGCACTTTACCAAGTCGTTTTCCGATTGCGCCTTGTTGGACCGGAAGGTCTTGGCCATGAAGATGTCGTTGAAGTCTGCTTTGGAGGCGTGCGCCCTATGCAGGAGCGACTTGGTCCTGTCGAAGCGGACTGGGACGGCGACACTGCGGCCGCATTGTATGAGAACACGTGGGCAGCGCCGTAGGGAAGTTTGGAGGAGGTGGCGTGGGGCGGCAAGCATGGGGCTGGTAGAGGCGTAGTGTATAGTGAGGACACTTCCCGCGGGGCCGCACCCGTGCACCACGCCCAACCCGTGCCTCCGGGGGTGCGCGGCGGCCGTGGCCGCAGCATCGGTGATGGTTCCCTGGCGGCGCACCCGTGCACCCAAAGTATGGACAGAGTCACCAGCGCCGAACAGATCCAGGTGTTCGAGGAGGTCGGGCGCGGGGCCTTTGGCGTGGTGTTTCGAGGCGTGATCAGCGCCAGCATGCAGGAGGTGGCCATCAAGCAGATCGACTTGGAGCACGAGTCGGCGGATTTTCAGGAGGTGTACCGGGAAATCCAAATACTCTCCGAGTGCCAGTCGCCGCAAATCACCAAGTACCTCGGTTGTTTCGTCAAGAACCACAAGCTTTGGGTGATCATGGAGTTTGTGGACGGCGGCACGGTGTACGAGATGCTCAAGGCAGGGCCCATAACCGAGGAGGATACCGTGGCCACGCTTACGTATGAGATCGTGGAGGCTCTCGATTACTTGCACGGACAGCGCAAGATCCACCGGGACCTCAAGTCGGCCAACATTTTGGTGAGTCGGGCGGGGGCAGTGAAGTTGACCGATTTCGGCGTGTCCACGCAGCTCCAGAGCCACTTTTCCCGGCGCAACACCACCGTGGGCACCCCCTACTGGATGGCGCCGGAGATCATCAACAACACGTCGCAAGGCCACGGGTTCGAAGCAGACGTGTGGCTGTTGGGGTGCTGCGTTTATGAGTGCTTGACCGGGGCCCCGCCTCTTCAGCACCAGTACTCGCCCATGCAGGCGCTCCGGAGGATATCTGCGGTGAACACCACTGGCGAGTTCTTTGAGTTGATCTCCTTGGCCTCGCTTGGGCTTTCACCGGCGGCGGAGGATTTTCTCCGGCAGTGCTTTGCGGTTTCGGCGAAAAGCCGGCCTGCCCCGCACGTTTTATTGGAGCATCCGTTTTTGCAGCTCCGGGCCATGGGCGAAGCCCGCCGCAGGTGTTTAAAGGGGCTTATAGCCCGCAAACAGCGCTGGGACGCAGACAACTACTCGGTGCAGTCTAAGAAGTACTACACGCCCACGCAAACGCCCGCGCAGGGTGTGCACAGCCACGATAGTATCCGGTTTGATATCAGCACGATCCGGGGCGAGCTCGACGGCATTGGACCGGATACCAGGGCTTCCAAGTCAGCAGGTAAGGACACCGTTCGAAAGTCCGTAAGCCTGGCGTCACTGCGGCGGCTGGCGGGCACGGACGACCTCGGCCGCAGGCTGATGGGCATGGAGGAACTTGGCCGCAGGCTGGCGGGCACAGAGGAACTTGGCCGCAGGCTGGCGGGCACAGAGGAACTTGGAACCGGGCGGAAAACAGCGTGGCGGGCCGAGTTTCGGCGGATCCTCGCCAAGGTGGTGGGCAAGATCGAGCGCAAGTCCGCGGTGTCGCCAGCGCAGCGGCGCCAGCTCACGGCGCTAAACGAGGGGTTGATGGACATGTTTTGCTCTGTTCAGGCCGGCGAGGGGAACGGGCCCAGTCGGATATTGACGCTCCAGTATCTACGGTACATGATGCGAGAGGTGCGCAATAGCGAGGTGCGAGGCCTCCACAAGGCCATGGTGCCGTGGGACCACGAGCTGCTGCTGGACGCGGGCGAGGCGTCTGACCCGGAAAGGCTGGGCTCCTCGGCCATGGACGAGATCGAGCGGTCGCTCTTGGCGTCCTGGCTCGACTGCATGCAGGACGGCCTGTCCAGGGCCCGGTCTGTGGGGTAAGTTTCTTGCTGGCTGTGATGCAGGCATATCATGAGCCAACCAATGAACCAGCTCCAACCAATCATGCTCAACCAGCTCCAGCCAATCATGCTCAACCAGCTCCAACCAATCAGGCTCAACCAGCTCCAACCAATCAGGCTCAACCAGCTTCAACCAATCATTATCTCGGATTATCTCGGTTATCCAATCACCATCTCGGTCATCCAATCATTTTCTCGGTCAATCATTTTCTCGGTCAATCATTTTCTCGGTCAATCATTTTCTCGGTCAATCATTTTCTCGGTCAACCATGCTGCCCAGTCTCAAACCACCCTACCTGGAGGTGCAGCATTGGCGAGAAATGCCAACGAGCCAATAAGGTGGTTGCCCAGGGCAAACACGGCAATTGGATCCAGCTATCGAGGGTCCTGGAGCAAGAGGTCATTCCAAATGAAGCCCCGGTGCAGTAGATGCGTGTCTTGACTGCCATTTATTTCGATCCACCCGCCTTTGTGATATTACTTGCCACCATTCTGGTCACCTCTTTTACGGTATGTTCAGAGGGTACCACACTCGATTACTTAATGACACGGCGGCTCCAAAAACCATAACCGGAAACCATCAAAGCTTGAGCCATAGCAGGGGCATTAATTCACCAGCCAAGGACTAAAGAGTCTGGGTGAAGTAGCCCTTGATTTGGTCATCAAGGCATCTTTTGTGCAGGCCATCAAGTCACCTCTTAGGACGACCTAGTTGATGTTATGGCGCCCTCTAGCTTCAATGCTGGTCATTCAGACAATCATTATTCGACTTCCGCCAGTATACAATTTTCATTTATTCTAGCCTCTCAAAGTAGACAAGTGTTATGTGTGTACTGCATGCATTAAGGACTTGTGTTGCAACCAGTCCAATTGGCTGATGAATTAAGACAGTTTTATACTAAACAGTCCGTAAAGCAAAAGGAGCAGCTGCATAAATATAGATAACTACAGGGTTGATAAAAGATGATCCCTTTTTACAGCTACTGTTAGACTCCCATGGGTCGTGCGCTACCCATAGCTAATTGTTCAGGGGACTTTCAGGAGATATATTATTACCCCTCGCCTTCGGTGGGCGGTATTCATTATTTAGGAATTTCTCATAAGTTTTTTATATTAAACCCATACCAGTCACACGCCTCGCATTCCGACCGCCCTTCAAAGCGGTCTTACCCTGACCGCTATGCCTCGTCCTATCC
>NKZP01001305.1:0-39538 GCA_002370765.1 Metschnikowia similis
AATACTTTTGGATACTCCATTTTCTCAAGAAACTTCATTGCCTTGTCATTCACTTGATTGTGTTTGCATCGAAATTGTTCTTTCATTTTGTCGATAATTTCAGAATCCGCTGGCTCATTTCTTTCCTCTTGGCTATCGGAATCCTCTGAGCTTATTGCTCCATTGTCTGACTCGCAATCTGGTTTGTCAGAAATCTCCATAGACTCTGCAGCAAAAACCCGGTTATGATTACTTTCTTCGGTTACACTTCCTGTAGCATTACGAGAAATTAAACCGATGTAATCATTGGAATCAACCATAGGCATTTCAGATTCGTGTTGGTTAGATAAATTCGACAAATTCATTTGTTCACTCATTTGTAGTGGGAAAGAGAATTGGAGAAAAAAAATCCACATATTTGAATGTGCTGTCATTCCCTAAAATCAGGCGATTGATACGTACTGTACATAGGGTAGTCCTCGCGGTGAGCCAATTTGGCCGTCCCTCAAAAATTTATTTGTGCGCAAAATTATTTTTCGCAACAAAGGTCCCTTGGCCCAGTGGGTTAAGGCGTGGTGCTAATAACGCCAAGATCAGCAGTTCGATCCTGCTAGGGACCACTTTTCTAGGGCGTGTGGCGCAGTTGGTAGCGCGTTCCCTTNCTTTTCTAGGGCGTGTGGCGCAGTTGGTAGCGCGTTCCCTTAGCATGGGAAAGGTCTCCGGTTCAAATCCGGACTCGTCCACAACTTTTTTTTAAAAAACTGAAACCTCGTAAACTGTTGACCACCGCTGAAATTGTGCTGAGTGGGCCTGTACTTGTCGCTGCTCCGGAAACAGTTCAGAACTTGTGCGCAGACTACTGGGAGGAAGCAGAGCCCCAACATGGTGAATGACATTCGCACATTGCAAGATGTGTGGTGCAGTTGAAATAGCTGTAGGGCCAGGTAAGTAGGAGTAAAACGTAAAATTCAGTGGGTTGAACTGTTTCTGCGGCTTCCCGTAAATCCTCCATTCCCAGGAGTGTTGTTACAGAATCTCTCAAGTATTTGAGAGCCTCTATACTGGGTTGAGTAGAATCGATTGGTCAATCGTTCGAGCTTACACGACACAAATATCTCTTGCGAGTCTGGTATTGGTGAGCATATTAGTAAGTCTCACCGCCTTTGATTTCTTGATCACTATTCTGAGATTGGTGCGGCAGTCCCTTCCTTTTATTTTGGAGGGGTCCTTCACGAACACAGCCCGCTGTATGGATGTAGCGTCGTCGTTGCAAAGGTTCAATCAGGAGGTATAAGAAGAGCCATTGTCTAAGGCACTCTCACTAAGCACTTGTGCCTAGGGTGAATTTGGTGTTTTGCAACTTCACTTAGGAGCTCTCAGCGGGAGACATCGGAGCTCCGGGAAAGAATATAGTGAGCGATGCACACTTAGGTTTGAGGCGCATCGAATATGAAAAGGTCTTTCCGCAAGATCCTAGCATAGATAAATACAGTTAAGAATAGATATGGCCCAAATGACGAACAGGGTTACACGCCCTATCAGAATCATTAGAAAACTAATGATAGCACTGTTCCAGATTATGTGGACCTAAGCGTTCGGCTCGTCAAACATGGCTCTTGAGTCGCGCGTCTCTCTTCCAATATGAATTGAATACTAACACTGCTAAGCAATCTTGAACCAAATTTTCTCCCACCTGTTCGTTGGCACTCTCTCTGTAAATTGACTGTGTTCAGCTTCAACCAATTCCAACTTCGAGAAATCAAACTCCTCTGGAGGCGTCAACCATCTCTTTCTCCCGAGGTAGAAGTAAGAGTATGCCCTGTGACCAACGTAGAGGAAGAAGACAATTGGAAGTGTAATGTATGCAGCAACAAAGTCAGCGGCCTTGAAGTCAAAGAACACACCATAGCCATTAGTAAGTGTAAGCAAACTGATGAAAAACATAACAAAATATGCTCCATATGGCTGCAATGGCGTTCTATATGTGATCCGGTCTTCGAGATTTTGCGCAACGATTCCCTTCCTCCATCTGGTGTACGCAAAGGCAACAAAGACCCAGGAAATGAATCCGGAGACGGTGGTAAGATTGGAAAACCAAGTGAAGACTTGAGTCGAGGAAGATGAGACGTTTAGGTAAGACAAGCATCCAACAATGAAGACAACAGTAACACAGTAGTATGGAATACCAAATCTGTTGACGTATGTGAAGGGCTTTGGAGCCAAACCTTTTTTGGCCAAGGAGTATAAAGTTCTTGTGCCAGCGTAGAAGAACGAATTACCTGCAGAAGCAGCGGAGGTCAACACCACTGCATTTATAATATGGTTCAAAACGGGAATGCCTGCATTCTGAATCCCCAAAACAAAGGGCGAAGCAGACGCATCAGACCCTGACTGTAACCGGCTGGATGTCGAGTCAGCAATAACACCAATCACCAACGAACCCAAAATGTAGAAGAATGCCAACCTGTAAACAAACTGGTTGGCGCACTTGGGCAATGCTCGACGAGGGTTAGTACACTCTCCAGAACAGGCAACAATCAACTCCGGGCTCATGATAAAAGAGTATCCTGCCCTGATGATAGCAGTCCAAACAGCCAAAAAACGGCCCGTCGAGCCCGACGTCAAATGCTCTGCAAAAGCGTGGCCGTGCTTCCAATACCTGAAGCCTAAACGATCGTGACTAGGGCCACCTCCAAAGAATAAAATAATCCCTAGAATGATCAAGCCAGTTATGGCAAGCAACTTGATACCGGCGAAGTAAAATTCCGCCTCGCCATAGGCTTTCACGGGACACAAATTAAGAACTAAAATGGCAAAAAGAATAATGGAGATCCAAACGGCAATGTGAACCTTTTCCGTCCAGTATTGTATGACAATAGCTGCAGCAACCACCTCTGCAGCCACCAAAAAGGAGAAGCCGTACCAATAGTTGTAACCTATAGCAAACCCGAGCGAGGGATCGGTGAAATCGTTGATAAATTGTTGAGCACCAGCACCTGGAACAGGCAAAAATGTGGCCATTTCAGCCATCATATTCATGACAAACCAAACAACCACTGACAAAATGATGTAGGACAAAAATAATGCAGCAGGCCCGCATGTGCCAAGAGCCACACCGGAGCCCACGAAAAGCCCAGTGCCTATGGCACCACCCAAAGCGATCAATTGAATGTGTCTGTTTTTTAAGCCTTTCTTCAAGTCATTTTCGTCAAAAGATAGTATTGAGTTGTTTTCGGAAACAATGTGGCCCTTTTCGTCGACGTTGATGATCTTGGAGTTGGTGATCTCAAAGTCTATATAAGCAGAATTACTTCTGTATATGGAGGGCCTAGAGGAAGTAGGATTTATATCAGGCATGGTAGGTAATTACTAAGCGGTTAAAACAGACTGGGCACGAGCAAAAATAGCAAAAATGCTGGAAAGACAGGAGTCGGGAATCCGTTGCTATAGGGCAATCGTCGTTGGAATGTCGAGCTGCTTGGAAATTCGAGTGAATAAGTAGACTCACGGGGGTAACTCGAGGAAGTACGAGATTTATATGCAACTGGTATCAGTTGGGGCAGTGGATTACGCACAGATAAAGAAATGGGTGCGGAAGATGTACTTGTGTGCAGGTCGCATACTGCGTGGTGAAGAGTGTAGAGACAATTGGGTGATGACGCACGCTTACCAAACCGTGTAACCCCACACACTCAAGGTATGTTATCAATACGCCGTCAAGTTAAACCGAGAGCTTATAACGCTTCTCTTTACATGAATTTCCTTCTGCACCGCCAGCGAAAGCGAGAGGGGTTTTGCCGCATCGCATTATTAGTACGGATCGCGGCATGCGGACCAACGAAAAACGATGTGGCGGAGGTATAGAGAACGAAGCTCTGCTTTCTGATATTGAAAGAATATTTACACAGTAAGGACAGTCCAAGGCTATACGATGAAGATGCACGTCTCCATGCCTTCCAGGCAGTACCCCAAACTTTTGGGAGGCAAACAGGCTGCGATCGCCTGCACGTCGAGATGGTGGGCGAGGCAAAATTGGCGAGCACTTTTGTTTGCAGACATCTTCGCCGAGATGCAGGCAAGCCCCTGCAGAAAACGCCTTTTCAAACAACAACCTGAGGAATTTGACCTGCATTGGACGAGAGGCCAGCGAGCACCACGGCGTTTTTTTTTCTTTCAGTTTGACCAAGTCCCCATCTCACGTCCGGAAAGAAGAAATTACCTCGCTTATTTTAGTAGTAGCAGCAGCATGCAGCATGATTATATTCACAATGGAGCAACTATTTTCAAAGAAGCCTATTCTTGCCAGCCCCCCTTTCTTAGGCAAGGTCTACTCGACAATCGAGCGCTCGCTTATCACGCCTTGAGGAGTTAGAATTCCGTTAAAGCGCTTTGTTAGGATGATTTCTCCGTTCCACTGGGCAATGGCGCGGCGCGCTTGCACAGGTCCCCGAAATGGGTTATTTTGAGCGAGCACAAGGCACGCCTGGACCAAAAAGACGCCTGGGGCAGCCAGCAAAGCTGCGCACCGCCATGCACCCAAGAACCTCTGACGTAGTTAGTGGAGCTGGGTGTGACGCATGTGCGACAAGCGACTGATCTGAAAGTGGTGACAGTCTGATTAAGGTGTGTCGTGTTCACGTGAGTTGACGCTTATATATTTCATAACGACTCTCCCTCGCCCTCGAGACAACCCGCGGTCGGCTTTCCCAATGCGGAGCGGGCCAAGAAAATGTCGCACGCTTGAGGAGCTTCTGCTGATTCCTGCGTTTGACCTCCTCTGGTCCGGTGTACTGTCCAAGAACCTCTTTCTTCTAGTCATCATTTTCCAATTTCTTTGCGAGGTAAATGGGTTCGGCATACATCATGCATTGCCACGGTAGCAGCAGTAAATCTGAGTGCTTGTAACCATCCGCGAGCGCGGACATCCGTGAATCAATGCATCCTTCAAGATTCTTAATGCGATCCAATAGCTGCTAGACTGATGCTCTTCTTGAACTTTCTTAGGCTGTTGCTTTCTCTGCCAAAAGGCAGCGTGACACTCTAGTTTAAGGCTTTGAGGAGAGGCGTCATCAATTGGGGTGAGGTTCTACGGCTGCATCCGTTTTGTTGCCGAAACAATGGTTCCAATGCTTGATTGTGTGGAATGATGTCAATAACATGCCATAATAAACCAGTGCATCCGAACACCCAAACCTAGAGACAAGCCATTGCCGGAACTTCGCTGCTGCCCCGGGCTGCGAGAGCGGTGTATCACGTGACCGGGTGCGCAGACCTCATCACCTCTCCTCTACAGGACCAAATTTTTTTAGCTGAACAGTCCGTCATGAGTAGCTTATCGCAACAGCTCAAGGCCATCGGAGAAAAAAATGCCTCCGTGGCACTCGACAGAAAGTCCCGGTCCCGGATCCACCTGCGCTCCTTGATTTTTGAATCCAAGGTCGCTGCCGCCCAGGACTTCGAGTACATCTACCTGATTGCATGCGAGGGCTTGGACGAGTTGATTTCAATTGACTCTCGCTTTTCCAAGTTCTACCCAACGCTTTTCTCTGAGACGTCCGTCTCCTTCGACAGAAATGTCGCTTCAAAGGATATCGTGTCGTTGACAGAGAAAAACTTGGACGCGTTTGTCAATCTCGTATCGCCCTACCTTGGCCTAAGCCCCGCTTTGAAGGCCTTGGAGTGGTTGGTCAGACGTTACCACTACAACATCCACCTGCCTGAATCACTTCTTCTCGCCGCTTTGCCATACCACAACCAGAACATCTTTCTCCGGTTCATGAACGTCATTCCCAAGAGCTCATGGCCGGGGATTTTTGATGGACTTCTTGGATACAAGGAGGCCACGAAGCCGCCCCCACAGCTGTCTCTCTTGAAGATCTTCCACAGTGATAGTGAGTTTTTCAAGTTGTACTCTCAGTTTGTCATGGAATCATTGAGGAACCAGACTGTGTACAAGGAACAATTGATCTTTTACTTGTCCAATACTGCGCAGACCTTAGCATCCCACTCGCGTGATATGCAAAAATTGAACAGCGGCTACATTCCCGTTATCTTGCAAGTGTGCCACGAGTTCTTGAAGGAGCATGATTTTAAGCACTCTTCCACCTTGAGGTACGATGTGCGCCTAACCATCTATTCCATCATCTCCGTAATGAGCTCGTTGATTCCCATTACTAATGAAGTCATCTTCGGTTTGACTTCTGAAATAGTGGTTGGGGAAATCGCATTCTCTGAGCCCTTAAAGAGACAGACTTTCATCATCTTAGGGCAGCTATTCAACTTCTACAATGAGGATGAGATTACCGGGCTCAAAGATACTGGGAGGGGTGTTCTCTGCCAAGTGGACTTGTCTCTTTTCTTGCAAAATAAGGATCTATTGAAGGCCTTGAGCTCAGAAGGTTACAATGTAGACAAGCTTCTTTATTTCTACTTCCAGGAAAACATCGACGGAAGTGACCTTACCAAATTGGACCCCTCAGTGATTGAGCTTTTGGAAATAATTGATTTCGCCACGTCCAGGAATATAGTCTTTTTGACTCATAACATATTCAAGAAATTGCTTGATTACATCGAGAAGATAGGCTCGCAGGATAACACAGGTGCCAAATCGTCCATCTTCCATATAATGCAAAAACTCATCCAGATTGATCGCGGTGTCATCCTCACTATTTTGGACAAACAAGGAATAACCTTGGGTGACTTGGAGATGTATTTCTCCAAAACTCTAGGTGGTGATATAGAGGCTGAAAACTTAGCGGAGTCATTGTCGGATCAAACAGAAAGCAATGACGTGATTGCTGAGCTACACGATGCCTCAGAAGATGTCATTGTGAAGGAAGCCACTCGAACCTTCGCAACTCACAAGTCCGAAACTACATCCTTCTTGCATTTCACTGCCGACACAGAATTCCACCGGTTGGCAGATATTTTGATCAGCTCTTTGAGTGGACAAAATGCAAAATTGCAGTCCAAGATCACACTGGCTTTCTTGAGAGAGGTCCTAGGCAAGAACACAGAAGTGCAAGTTTCGTTCTTGTTGAGATTGGCATTGACCCAATCCGCTCCCTTGAGTGGAAGGTTTATTGCCTTGAAGGTCATTCAGGTCATCATTGATGCCGAACGCACCGCTCAAGATGACAAGGAGACTAAGAAACCCATCTACACGGCATTCTACCTCATGTTGCCGGTTTTTTTTGTCGGGTTGTCTGATTCCAATGCCAACATCAGAAACTACTTCATTTTTTTGATCAGACTCATAAATCGCAAGGACAAACAGACCCAGGAACAAAGGTCAAAGGCTACTACGAGCAGCTCTGTCTCGGCGTCTAAGAAATCCAAATCCAAGCTTGGAAAAATTCGTTTATTCTTGGAGGAACAGATTTATGGCTCTGTTGAAGCCTCTAGAAGATCAATTATGTCTTTTGAAGACGCCATCAAGTTGTATGAGGTTATTGACGCTAACGCATCGTCCATGAAAGACCTCACCGTCGATGCATCCAGATTTGACCGGCTCTTATTCGATATCATCTTCAAGTCTGACAACGGCTCAAAGAATTTCGGCCCATTGTTGGTCAAAACATTTTTCTTGACCCAGTGGTCAGTTGCTCAATATCTGATTTGTCTCAAGGCAAGGATATGGAGCATCATGTCCACAAGGAATTTGCGTGCAGTGTCGGCTTCCGGGCCCAAGAGCTCCCTCAATTTCGATGAAAAGTTCATGTTTGCTTCCGACATCGACCACTTTTTCTCTCATATCGACCAATTCCAGATCACCGCCGCCTTGGAGGGTATTGGTGCAGAGAACATTGAAACCTCAGTGATAAATTTGATTGGAGGTGGGCCCAGTATCAAAGAGAATGAGATGAACTGGTTGCTCCAGAACTTGGCCTCAAGCAGCCCCAGTGTGCAGAGAATCATCAACAAGCGAGTTACAATGATATTTCCTGGTTTGGCTAAAAACGAGGACAAGTTGAGGATTTGCAACGAGTTGATGAACTTGGCCTTGGACGACGACCACTTGCTCCATTTCGATCCTTTGGAGACGTTGCAGAGCTTGAGCTTCTCTAGTGAATCGATCATCGCATTACTCAATTCCGTTAACTTAGTCACCAAAGTCCCTGACCAGCAGAAAGTCGCCAAGAGAAGAAGAAGGTCGTCGCTGTCAAACACCCAGAAATCCATGGCCAGGGACGATATCAGTTTGATGGCCAACCAGCATCTCAAAAAGCTCTCAGCCATTCTTGACATCTTGGAGTACCAGATAAAGAACGCTTTGATTGAAATCAAGAACTCCGATTTATTGAAGGAGCTTTTCAAAATCCTCACTGATTTGGATTACTTGTGCAACGATGGTAAGATGCCTGTTTTGTATGCACAAGAGACTTTGGCGTCGTGCATGTTGCACACTATTATCGGGATGAAGAAAAACTACAAGAATTTCGATCATCAAAATGACTCTAATACCATCCGTGCAGACTTGATTGTGAACTCGATCAGAATGTCCCAGTCTCCCCAAGTGCAGAACCGTTTGTTGTTGGTGATTGCTGAATTGGCCTCCTTGTCGCCTGAAATTATTTTGCACTCTGTTATGCCAATCTTCACATTTATGGGTGCACATACCATCAGACAAGACGACGAATTCTCCAACTCGGCTTTGCAGCAAACCATTTCCAAGGTCATTCCTGCTATTACTTCCTCCTCAAACCAATCTCGTAATGAGATTGAGTTTTTGCTCACAAGCTTCATTACTGCGTTCCATTATATTCCAAGACATCGCCGTGTCAACTTGTTCACGTCTTTGATTAAGACTTTGGGATGTGAGAATTCTTTGCACTTGGTTTTATTTTTGATTGGTCAGCAATATTCACTTAATCTTTGCAGGCATAAGGCTCAAGATTGTGACTCGTTGTTGGAGTTTGTTTCTTCGTTGCTAGCGACTTTCAATATCTCCGAGTGTATGCACTCACTTGTCCGTTTTTACGAGTTGTGGGACAATATTCCTGTTGCTGCCATTGAGAAGGATTCAAGTGAATATGAGCAGTTGTACGCGAGATCCATCTACGGATCTAGCATCGTCAACATGACGACCAAGGAGTTGTTGTTGTTAAAGTTTAACCTCTTGAGCTTCATCAACTCTTCCCTCAGCGATGACAGAACAACTAATCTTTCCAATGATGCTTCGTCGATGAAGATGAGAATTTACTTGGTGCTATTCGACAGTGACCGGGACCAAGCTGAAAAGGATGAAGTGTTGAGTTTATTCAACAAATTATCTTCTTGTGTTCTTCTCTCTTTGGAGAATTTCACTAATTTGTACAACTCTCTGACCAAGGACATCATCTCCGAGTTGTACGCATGTTTGAAGAGCTTGCTTAATCTTTTGCCATTGAGCCACTTTATCTCATCCATCAAGGATTCTTTAGTCAATGCTGAAGGTGAGATGTCCATCAAAGTGGCAAGAAACTTTGCCGTTTTAGCTGGCCAGAGGTTCGAAACAGAAATCACCCTGAACACCTTGGAAGAAAACGTCATTGATGTTGTTTCCCAAGACCTCTTGCCTGCGCTTGTGGAAGGAGTCGACAAGTATGACCATGTGGAGTTGGTGCAATCTTACTTGGATGCATTTGCTATCATTGTCAACAAATTTGGCTCAATTTTCCCCGATTTTGCCAACTCGACTAACGCAAAGTTCTTGGTCGGTTCTTTGAAGGTCATTACTTCAGAAAGTGGATTGTTGAGTCTGCATGTTGAGATCCTCATATCTTCGCTCAATGCAATCACCAGTGTCGTCAATTGCTTGGGTGTCAAATGCATTGGATTTTTCCCCAAGATCTTACCACCCGCGTTGAAAGTTTGGAACACCACAGTTGTCTCTTCTGACAAAGTTGACAGCGAGAAGGAGGAATCTGAGGGTGAGGATGACGAGGACCAAGAAGAAGAGGAGTCAAAGATGCTTTTGCAAGCATCTATCTTGGCCCTTATCTCGTGCTTGGTGAAGAGATTGCCAGCATTCGTTGTTTCCAGTTTGAAGCAAATAATCCAGACCATTTTGTTAAGTGACTATGTGAACAATTCAGTGCGTGCCGGCGTCCTCGGCTTAGTGGTGGACCACATTGACAAAAGCCTGGTGTTACAGACAGTGAGCCATTTGGCAATCAGCGACGAAATTTTCAAGTTGGACAGCGCCGCCAATTTGGGATTGTACTTGTCCACAATGAGAAACGTCATCGAGAAGAGTGACAAAAAGTCTGTCACAAGCCAGTCGTCTTTGTTCATGAAATGGTTGATAAAGTCCTTCGAGTTCAGAACAGACTATGGAGAAGACAAGTTCAATGATAACACGATCCACAGCATAGAGAGCTCGATTCACCAATGCGGTTTGGTCTACGTTATGAAGTTAAATGACAAGAACTTCCGCCCGTTGTTCGCCGGATTGGTGAGATGGGCAGTCAATGGAGAGGGGAACTCCGCTACGCCCACTGAAGACAGATTGATCTCGTTTTTCAAGTTTTTCAATAAGTTGCAAGACAACTTGAAGGGCATCATAACGTCGTACTTCTCTTACTTACTCGACTCTTCCGTGCAATTGCTAAACGACTTCCGGAGCAGAAAATCCCACAATACCAACTTGAGAAGATTGTTGTTGCACTCCTTGGCTTCCTCCTTCAAATATGACCAAGATGACTATTGGTCTCATCAATCCAGATTCGACTCTATGCTCGAGCCTTTGGTTGACCAATTATCGAACATCGAAGATTCCTTGGGTAAGAACTTGGTCAAGGCCATCACCTTTTTTATCGTGAATGTTTCATCCGATGAGTACAATGAGAAATTGGTGCACTCGTTGATTAGACACATCTCCAACGAGTTCGAAAACACTGCCAACACCAAGATTTGGACCATACGTGTCTTGAAGGCTGTTTTCCAAAAGATGGGCGAGCAATGGCTTTCGTATTTGCCTACGTTCATCCCTTACATTGCCGAATTGTTGGAGGACGACGACGAAGAGGTTGAAATGGAGGTCAGAAAGGATTTGGTCAAGGTGATTGAGAATATTCTTGGCGAACCTTTAGATAGGTACTTGAGCTAGAAATTGAGGCTATAGCAGAAAATAGTGATAAACAATAACGATGCCTACAGAGGGGTTCGCCGTCCATGCGATAGAAATATTCATCTTGCGGCAAGTTCAAAGCGAGAAGTGAGGCATGGAAATGTCTGGAAGCTATTAGATCTGGTGCACGGGTATTTGGTGCGAGCTGGTCGCAAAATTTTTACTGGTATATAACCCCACGAGTAAGCATTTGCCTCACTTACGCCACACCAATCATGGTACGTTTCTCGGTTAATGCCATTAGAAAGTCCTTACTAACCTCTAGTCCTTTTTGAAAAACGTCAACAACTTGAAGCCTTTGTTTGATAGAGTCTTGGTTCAAAGACTCAAGCCGGCCACTCAAACCTCCAGTGGTATCTACATTCCAGAGAAGAACCAGGAGAAGTTGAACCAGGGTACAGTCGTTGCTGCTGGCCCCGGTGCTACCGACGTCAATACTGGCAAGTTGATTCCATTGTCTGTTCAGGTCGGTGACAATGTCTTGTTGCCTAACTTTGGCGGTTCTCCTGTTAAAGTTGGTGAAGAGGAGTACTTTTTGTACACTGACAGAGAAATCTTGGCCAAGATTGAGAACTAAACTCCATAATAACGCCTGTAAATAGCTAACAGAGATATTTAAAACAATTTTACGTGCAGAAACTAACTGGCGGCCCGAGCTGGGCTTGATAGCTAATTGAAGCGGAATGAAGGTAGGTTTGCTCTTGCAATAGCAGTGGCTAGTCCTTCCGTACTAGGGTCGTTAATGTGTAACTGAGGGCACCACTGAACTCACACTGGATGAGTCTGAAACCGCACACATCTAAAATTAGCAGGTCGTGCCAATACCGCGATAAGACCCTTGATCCAATGCTCATGAAGCTACGCAAGCTTCACGTCAGTTCTATTGAATCACTTCTGCTACCTTAATTGGCAAGGTACCTCCATTCCTAGTATTCAAATTCTCGTCCTGCATCTGAGTACTCCATATTGTATTGAGATTTGCCCCATCATCCGCTATCTTTCCTTCAACAAACGCATAGTCTTTGTACAATGACAGACAGTCGTCCAGAAAGCAGGTTTGCCTCGTTCAAGTTGGTATTGCTTGGCGAGTCTGCGGTTGGAAAATCGTCCATAGTGCACCGGTTCGTCAAAAACACATTCGATGATTTAAGAGAGTCCACTATCGGAGCAGCATTCCTAACTCAAACGATCACATTGCCAGAGATTAATACTACCATTAAATTCGAAATATGGGATACTGCCGGCCAGGAGCGGTATAAGAGTTTGGCTCCCATGTATTATAGAAACGCTAACGCCGCTTTATGTGTATATGATATCACATCCAGTTCGTCGTTCAAGAAAGCACAAGATTGGATCAAGGAGTTAAAGAAGCAGGCGCCTGAAGGAATTGTTGTTGCTTTGGTTGGAAACAAAGCCGACCTTTCTGAACAGAGAGACGTGGATGAGTCTGAAATTCAGGACTACATCGCCGAGTTGAATGAAGTTGATAGGGAGTTCAAGATAATTCACAAAGAATGCTCCGCCAAATCAGGCGAGGGAGTATTAGAGGTTTTCGACGCCATTGCACGAGCATTGCCGGCAGAGGAAGCGGGGGCAAAGCGGGGTACTCAAGCCAAAAGAATCGAGCTAAACAGAAAGCAAGCACTGCAGCAACAAAGCTGTTGTTAGGAGGGAGGATGCCAGAAGTGTGAGTTTAGTCACTTAAATGGATCACACCTCAAGACCCACCTCGCATCCCGACTACCGTCTTCAAATTCTACGTCTTTACTTGAATGGAACTGGCTAAGAAAAAAATCCCTCCAAAGCGCAGAAAATCTGGCCAATTTGCGTGAAGCTGAAATATGCAAGGGTGACATTAAGCGACAGGGGTCTTCCGTGTATCACTACAAGAATGTGTGGTGGTGATTTTGATTAGGCTAAATTCTTTGCAAGCTACTACCAATAGAGCCATCCAAAACAGTCGTTATGATTAGTTCGTAAATCTTTAAGTTTGTACAGTACCGCTCAACTCTTTTTGGGGAATAATGGCTCGCCGATGTTCTTACCTCTCAACTTAACACCAAGAGCTCTCTCCAACTTACCCAACACTTGCTGGTTTGGAACAGCTCTGCCCGCCTCGTAGTCATTGATAACTTGTGGCTTCTCATTGACTTTGGTGGCCAACTCCTTTTGGGTCAACTTCTTTTCCTGTCTAGCCTGAGAAATTGCCTTGCCGACAGAGACATCAAGCTTTTTGACAGCAACAATGTCATTTGTGTCGTCCAACTTGGCCAACCTTTGGCCTTCAGGGTTGTTCTTGACGTTCGTCGAGCCGTACTTCTTCTCGGTATTGAGAACAGCCCCAGTTCTTCTAGCGGCGTTGATTTCCGCTTGAGTGCGGGCAACTTTCTCTCTTGGGCCGCTGCCGCCAACGCGGGCCTTGCTGCCAATCATAGTAACCGAGTCCCAGTCTGACATTGTGTTTGTAGTTTTGAAGTAGTAGTTTGAGGTGAAGAAAGGTGAGTAATTTGGGCCTTACAAAATCTCCGTGGTAGAGTCGCGCACTGTCGATCACCATGGATAAGTATGGAAGCTACTCTCGCACTACATGCACGATAGTTGCCACTCAGAGTCGCAGGTCCTGCCATCCTCGATCGCAGCCCCAAACAGGGCGCCCGTTGCCGCCACAAAATAATTATAGATCAAAATGCAAGGTACTCAGCGATACTTAATTACGAGCGAACCTTTCTGGCTGCACCAGGGCTGGAGAATCACCGCTAGGCATTCAACTAGAGTAGGTTAATGTTTATGAGGTGCGCCGTGAAAAACTGCGGTGAGCAATAGCTAGTAGGGAATGCGTGGCAAAAATTTGCCAGTGTGGATTAGTACACAGTGGTAAAGCATAGCACAGGTGCACCAAGCGACGGGATTTCGGGACTTCCACCTTGATTGAGGTAAAGGCACGTGGTATACGGAAGAGCGGTAGTGTTGAAGCTGAGAGGCACTTGTAGAGGAACAATATCAGTGCTTCCACACCCCGATGCAGGAAAGCAAACACTTGACCGGAAAAAGAGTTTGTATGTAACAAGCGTACGTTCCATATCGTATATGGGCAAAAAAAATTGGGATTCTCGTGACCCGATGAATCTCAAACAGCTTAAAATGTCGGTAGGGATGCTTTAGCATCGTATGCCGAGCTCACGGGGCGAGGCGTGTATATTGAGGGGCTGTTCTACCGGCTGTAGAGACAGATTATTTCGAGTAAATCAGAAATTATCTGATATAATCACAGACAGGAAGAGAATGAATGTGTTTAAGATGAACAAGGCTTCTCGCTTATCAGATTTGGGGTCAAATGATCCCACAGGTCCACACCATGCGTAGGTTTGCTAAAACGGGCAACAGATCCCGCGCACCCTTAGAATGATAAGCGCACGCTTAGGCTTTAAAGACCTGGACCAAGCCGTCGTTGCCCTCAGTTATAAACCACGAAACCCGTCGAAAATGTCGACAGTCACAATCAAAGCGAGGTCGCCTTCCATCAAGGGCTTTACAGAGGAGTTGGTTTCTTTTGCCGTTGATAGAATTCAATCTAAAGTAGCTGCCAAGAGCAAGTTGCCAGTTGATCAGGTCAGACTCTCAGTATTGGACAAGTCCGGCAAATACATTCCGGTGGAATCCCAGAGAACTTTGAACGAGTACTTCGATGCCCAAGAATTACTGGGAGATGTTGTCATTTACGCCAAAGATCTCGGAAAGCAAATTGCCTGGAAAACCGTCTTCATCTTGGAGTACTTGGGCCCATTGATCATTCATTCGCTTGTTTACTTCACCACATCTTATGTGTTTCAGGTAGCGCATTCAGACACGCAAAGATTAGCGTTTTACTTGTGCTTGCTTCATTTTGCCAAGCGTGAATACGAGACCTTGTTTGTGCACAGATTCTCCAACTCCACAATGCCCTTCTTCAATTTGTTCAAAAACTCCAGTCACTACTGGATTTTGTCGGGCGCTAACTTGTCGTTTTTTATTTACTCTTATAGCCAAGCCAGCTTGCGCAATGCCGGTGCAGCTAAGAGGTTTCTCTTCCATGTCAACAGCCTCCCTTCATATGTTAACTATGGTCTTGTGCTGGTGTGGCTCTTCGCAGAGGTGTCCAATTTTATCACTCACCAGAAATTGTCCAACATAAGATCTGGTGACTCTAAGGCCTATGCTATTCCTTACGGCTATGGGTTTGACTTGGTCGTGTGTCCCAATTACTTCTTCGAGTCCTTGGCTTGGTTTTCCTTTGCAATTTTGGTAGGCAACTGGAGTGCTTGGATCTTCCTTGCCATAAGTAGTGCCCAGATGTATGTCTGGGCTCTCAAGAAGGACAAGAGATACATGACTACGTTTGGCGACGAATACAAGAAGTTGAGAAGAGCCAAGTTTGTACCATACTTGTTCTAATAGTTCAAATAAGTTGCAAAACGATCAACTCAAGGCCATAATTCAACCACATTTGCAATCGATCAGTTCTCCTTCAACTTCAAACAAATGCTGTTCACGCAGTGTCTCTCATCCGTAGGAGTGTTGTAGCCTTCGCCCTTGAAGATGTGGCCCAAGTGGCCGTCACATTTTGAGCAACGCATTTCTGTACGCGCCATTCCAAAGGAATTGTCCTCTATGGTTTTGATGGATCCTGGGATAGCCTCGTAGAAGGCGGGCCATCCGCAATGGGCAGGAAACTTGGTGTTGGCCTTATACAAAGGCTGCCCGCAGCCAACACATAGGTACTCACCCTTCCCTGCGGGAGTTTTGACGTATTCTCCACTAAAAGGAGCCTCTGTTCCCAGTTGCCTCAACACCTTGAATTGCGCCGGTGACAAAATTGCCTTCCATTCTTGCTCGCTCTTCATGGTGTAAAGCCGGTAGTGATTTCGTAAGTTTGTGGCCACGCTCTCGAAAACGAAACTGCCCGAGATGTTCCTTGAGAAATTTGTAAAGGTTTTAATGTATTTGAAGGGAGAAATACGGTGGCTTATACTTCTGCTCATTGGCAGCAAACCTATTAAGCCGCGATCTCTAATAGTATTGAGCAACATGCACTACGATACGGATCCTCAAGCAGAAGAGCAACCCGTTGATGGAAGATTATTCAAAGGCCTATATAGCTTGCATCTTTGTAAAATAACACTGAAATTTTGATGGCTCCGCTAGAAGTGTCCAATTTTTGGCAGAGAATTTTATTTTTGGTGATTTCCACTTTTCGATCTATTGAGCACGATTCTACAGAAATTTTACCAGACTTACCTGCGAAATTCATCACGCTCTTCTAAGGTACCTTTACGTTCCGAATTTTTTTGGCCACGTAATACACCTTCAATTTCTAAGTTCATTTGGCTCTAGCTAATATACTATACACTTGCATCATGTCCTATGCTCTCTACCTCATGAAGTAGTTGTATTTGCCCTTGAGTTCCCTAGAGGCATCTTTGCCCGTGGTTTCAACCAGCCATTGAAGCTCAATGTCCAATTCTCTTGGGTTTTTAAAGTTTGGTCGGGAGGCAATGGTGCCGTTGATGGTATCACCCTTCTTCAAATCGAGCACTTGATCCATATAGAACACAGTTTGCTTCCAGTGGGTGTACTTATTCATTGGGCCAGTAGGCAAGGTAACCTTTTCGTCGCCCGGGAAGTCACAGTCAAACCAGACAATGTAGGCGTGGCAAAAGTCGGCGTCGATGGCCTTTAAAGAGAAGGTGCGACTGAACTCCAAGTCCTCTTTCTTGCAGGTGTTGATATCAAACTCAAAAAACTTGCAAGGCGTGGTGATCAAGCTGTTGTTTTCAACGGTGTCAACCAATGGCTCGCTCATGGCAACTTCGATGAATGGGGTGTAATCAAACCCGTACACATCTTCCCAGTAATGTATTTTGTCATTTTTGTACTGCCCATCCTCAATGCCCGCGATCGTCATGGAGCATTTGTCTGGTAAAATCATACCACCGGGCACCAAGTACTTGTCTCTGGCATACAAGACAGTATCCAACATAGACTCGTACAATAAAAAGTATCCCATCCACTCAGAAACAATGATATCTACCGTATCCACGGGCAACTGGATATCTTCCAACTTTCCCTGAATCAATGTGATCTTGTCTTGAAACCCATTGAGAGAGACAATCTCCTTAGCCTTGTCAATGATGTTCGACATGTCCACCGAGTAGACGTGCTTGGCTCCTGCCTTGGCGGCAAACATGGACAAAATTCCCGTCCCGCATCCAACATCTAGGACGACTTTGTCTTTGAACAAATGCTTATTCTTGTACATGGCATGGCGGTACGACAATGTTCTGCTAGTGTCTTTGAGCATCTCTTCGTGGATTCCGAAATGGTCATACGAGGAGAAATAGTGCTGCTCGCTGAACGGCAAGGTTTTTTTGTCGGTTGCAGACATGGCGAATGGGAATTGAATTGGCTTATGATGGACCTTTCGGATGAGCAGTGAAAAAAGTGGTGTCAAAGATCAAGAGATGAGGTTGACGCGGGGTGGGTATTTTTTTCTTTTTTGGATGCGATGGCTGGGGAACTCGTACATGAAGATTTATCTCACATCGTACACACCGGGGGCAATGATTGGACAGAAGGGCCATATTTACGCTCCCCAAAAATCTCTCCTGTTTGACCTCCACTCATTTTACATTTGTGACCGATTATAGCATTGAATGCCGACTATGTGCAGTATACGAAATATAGAGAGCTGCGGAGGATAGGCGAGAGCAGATGGCTTGTACCCTGCAGTGGGCACTAATGCAGCGAAGGCGCTCTATATCAGCGAGAGAATCCAACGCTGGTATTTAGGTCTTAAACAATGTGCCCACTCGATTTCTTAGAATATGGCATACTCCAGACGCAATGATACTGAAGCCCAACATGGCCACCAAAACCATGTTTGAGTCTCTGTACAATCTGGCCACGTCTTCAGGCCAACCGCGGTAAAGAGCATATGTGGCAGTGACCGAGCCCAAATTGCCAAGACCAGAGACCAAGGCCGAGCTCACCGCCACTCCGCTCTCTCCATACTCGGGGCCAAATATCTCTGCAGACCAAGACATGCAGATTGGAACGGTGGGGCCCAACCCAAAGCCTGCAATCAACAAGCCTCCGTACTTGCTCCAAGAACCCTTGGAAAAGGTGGTGACGAACATCCCGCACACGATGATTAGACAAGAGCCAGAGAAGAATAAGGCTCGGTATCTCTTCAAGCGGTCGGCAAAAGGCGTTATGAGGAGGATCCCGGCCAAGTCAAAGAGCCAAATTGGCGCGTATAGCAAAGACACTTCGATGGAAGATAGGTTAGGGTTGTTGGTAGCGATAATGGTCGATCCAAACACAGCTAATCCGAACCCGGTACCAACAACTCCGAAGTACATAATGATGAGAGGCCATAACCTAACATCGAGGAATACGGCCATGACATCAGCCCAGGTCCATTTCACTTGCAAATTGCGGCCCTGAAGATCTTTGTTGTGAATCATTCTCTCTTCCTCATTCAATGGGTATGGAGGTGAGAAAAATCTTTGGTAAAAGGCCACAAATTTGTTGTTGGGTTCTGTATGCTCTCTGTTTGGGCGGTCAGGGAGCCACCATAGCAAAGAAATACCAACAGAGATAGTCACACATCCATAGACCAAATACATCCACTGCCATCCTGTATAACCTCTCTGGCCGTCCATTTTCTGGAAACCAGCACTCACCAATCCAGCAGCGGCAGCAGATAACTGAGCGGCAGTGAAGTAGTAACCGACACGACGGGTCATTCTGTCATTGGGATACCACAACGAAATGTAGTAAGACATTCCTGGCCATGTACCTGCACCCACCACTCCCGAGATGAACCTGACTGCAATTAAGGATCCGGACGAGTCAAGGGCAATGTAGCATGCGTAAACAAGACCGACGCTAATGACAATGCGGGCCAACCAAGACTGGGGGCTGACTCTTGTCATGATCAAATTCATGGGAACATCGAAAATAATATACCCGACGAAGTAGAGAGCGGATGCTGTTGAGGTATCTTTCGAAGTAAGATCGAGTCTTTGGCCCAAAGAGTGTCCCTGGGCAGTATTCATGGTCAAAGTAAGACCATAGACACTGGAGCCAAAAGAGGTAAGGAAGTAGAGAGCCCACAATGCCGGGATGATTCTATAGTCTAGCTTTCTGTAGATTCTGTCAAGCTCCTGCGGACAGGCCTGAAGATCCTCTGAGCTTATGGAAGCCTCCCCGTGCTTGGGGTCCTTTAAAGAGTCATTTGGACTATCGCTCATAATTGTGACTGAAAAATCTGGTGAGAAGAGAAACTTTTTTCGCTGGATCGAGCAGTTTAAATATGAACCCCAGGAGTAGCTCTTATTTTTTTTCTAGCCTGACTCGCAGTCATGAGTCGAGTAGTCATCTGTACGTACGGCACACAGACATGACTACGAGTCAACCAAGGTGCGCCCCAGTCCTGCAGCTTTCACTGAACGCTTCTAGCTGACACATGACGGCCGATTCTGCTCTTTATAGACAAGCATTGAGGGCCTGGGAAACGCTCGAAGAGCAGATATTTGTTTCTGTGGCCACATATATGGATCCCTAAACGGATGAAAAATGGGTATTTTCCACAGTGACGTCCTTACCCACGACTCCCTCCAAAGCCTCGCATGTTATTTGGGCAAACTCAACACTTTGGTCAATGCAGAAGGAATGCGTAATAGACCTGCACTTCTCATTGGACGTGTTACCAATCTGGAAGAAAACGCCGTTATCTTTGTCGGAATGGTACCGCGATAGAATATAGTCTCTGGAGTTGTCATGCACCCAATAGTCACTTGCAGCAAAAAAGCACCAGTGCCTTACTCCATGCAATTTGGGGAGCTGTAAAAAATACCAGTCGTTTATCTCGTCGTCGCGATGAATCACTTGGAGCTCTTGCTGCGCTAGGGTGAGTGCTTGTCGCACGATGCGCTTCGACTTGAATATTTTGAATGTCGCGTCAACAGAATTGTTCCATGATTCCTTCAGTCTCTCATCACTGGAGACGGGCTGCGAGATGACGCACGACTTAATGATGTACCTTGCCCACGAATCTGGGAGAACTAACTGTAGAAGAGAGATGACAGCCACTGCTAAAGAGACAACCGGCAAAAAGCGAAAAAGTTTCGAAAAAAACACCCCCGAGTCCGACTTGGCGATATCCACAATGGTTGGACAGATAAGCCCAGAAAACTCAATTTTGACTATGCGATTCACCTCGTCATCTTGTAAGAGGCCCTGGATCACTCTTTGAACAATGTATCCTCCGACGGAATGACTGAGGAAACTAAGATTGGTATTTCCGCTGAGGATATACTTCTTCAAGATCTCGCATTTATGATGTATTTGGTAGTCAAGGTCGTAGAACCTCTGGTCGATTGTATTTCCTTCGCGGGCAAATTCGCCTGATGTTTGGAACCCTGCATGACTGATGGCTACCACGTCGTAATGGGGGAACCTCTCGTGGATTAGTTGTAAGTAGGTAGTGTAATAATCGATCAAACCGGGGTTTCCGGGTATGAAAACTAAGAGCGGAGCATGAAGACTTTTCTCTTTACATCCAATAAAGTATTCCGATGTCAATGGGTGGTCTGGATTGGTTTTTATCATTGGGTGTCATATATAGGTTTTGCGTTGTTGCGCTTACGAAGAACCGCCGCCGCATATGGAAGCGCGACATCCACACACCAGTTTATTTTCGACTAAAGAAATTTTGCAATTGGAGTGCGTAGTGCTGCTCACCAATATCGCTGTGTATATCTCTCTCATAGTAGGACAACTTACCGCTCTTATCAAGTATTATGACAGTCTGCGTTCTTGTTCCGTACCCGGTCAGCGCACTTTTCTCACTGGCGTCTGTAACCATGTGTATGGCAGGGATGAAGATCGACTTTTGCAACTCTTCCAACTTCTCTGTAGCACTTCCTTTTTCCAACACTTCTGAGCTATACGTGTTTAACGATAAAATATCAAAGCACCGGTTTTTAAGTTTCGTGATTGTAAATTGCTTTTTCACAGATTCCTCCACTAGCCCCGAGAGTTGATCGATTCCCATTATGGATTTCTGCCACGGGTGATAGTATAAAGAATTGGAAACTGAGAAAGTGTGTTTTCGAGAAATGTTGTGATGTAGGTCGTCATCCAACGCTTTCTGAGCGTGGATCTTTCCTCTGTCGCCACGATTGCTCATAATATTTAAGTGACTTAATTTGCGACTTTCGGGATCTAATTGCAATTTGCCGTATATCAAACTAAACCCACCAACCAGGCTGAGCCGCTCCGTTTTGATCAATGATTCCAACCATTCTTCATCGGATAGGGTTTCTGTGCTGAGATACTCTATAGGCAATACGCCTCTGGACACCTCACTGACTCCACCTTTTTCTTCTCTGTAATTTAAAAGCACGGCTATTTTTCCACTTGAAGTAACCCCTATCCAAGTGCCTCGCTCTTCCCTGCCAAGATCAATGGGCGATAAGATTTTGTGGTTTCCAATGCTTCGTTCCGTTGCCAATTGTGTTGGCCTATTGAAATATTCATCACGATTCGAAAGAACGATTAAGGGATAATCTGGATGTAAGGTTGATGTGATTACAATGCACATATAAAGACTGCTTCTCTGGTATCTCGGCGTTGGCCTGACTAGTTCTCGCAGTATCCACTTCGCGCTTTTTGTTGGGGTCTTTTTGTGGGGTCAGCTGCCACTTGGCGCACACGCGAAGCAAACACGCATTTTTGAGAGGAACTTCAACATTGAATCTCGTGACTACCAAATGAAGTATCAGCTTGCAAGAGAATTTCATCAAAGCGAACCTTTGAGGCAGAGTATCCCTTTTGACTTGAATCTTGCTGTGGCGTCAAGTCCGGCAATTGGAGCTCCAGCACCGAGTTCGATTCATCTGGTGTTTGACTCTCATCATTTCTCATGTACCAAATAGGATCGTTGTGTTTCGAGAACGTGACATCTGCACCTGAGAACAGACCCTCAAACATTTCGCTAGGCTCCACATCGGTGCCTTTCGCGATGGAATAGATGCTTTCATTGCGACTAAGCTCTAACATCAGAGAATCGAGAGGGGAGTTTTCGTCGCCTTGACTAGTTGGTTTTGTACCCGAAAAGAACTCTCCGTTCACAAGACACTCAGCTGTAGGCCTTTCTTTTGGATCCCACTGAAAACAGTTTTTGATGGCATAAGCAAGCTCGGTGTATTCTGTCCCCACTATATCTTTGATCGTCTGACCTGAGATGTAGGAAATCACAAAGCCCAATTTCTCAGCCAACTGCACACCTTCGGGCCAAATTCCCCCAAGATCTTCTGGGGAGCGGTTCTGGTAGAGGGGATGACCAAGCTTTGTCAAGATTTGCCAAATTTGGTCAGTTTCGTTGATCCCGGCGAAAAGAGGACGGAAGTTGACCAACTCAACTGCTACACACGCAAATGCCCAAATATCAATGGGGAGTGAATAATGTTTCTGGCGCAAAAGGATCTCTGGGGCGCGATACCATCGAGTCGAAACGTACTGAGTGAGGTCTCTTGTATTTGTTACATGTCTCGCAAGCCCATAATCACAAAGCTTGAGAATGTAAGTATGTCTCGCATACTCTGGAGGGACATGGCTATCATAGTACTGCTTAGTAGCGGATATCAATATGTTTTCAGGTTTTATGTCCCTGTGAAAATAGCCCTGACTATGAATGTGATCGATAGCATAAAGCAATTGGACCAAAATACTTTTGACCACTCGATTGGACACGGGTCTTCCCTCGTGCTTTTGCATGAACTGGTAAAGGTTTTGATCCATGGGCTCCATGACAATATTGAGCTTTCCACTAAAGCTGTCAATGAAGAGGTCAAAGATTTGCAACAAATTCTGGTGCGATGGAACTGAGAGAATGAATTTGATCTCATTCATCTTCAAGTAGTCTTCGGGCTTTCTGAGCTGATTTTTCATGACTTTTATTGCCACGAGACCATTGGAATGCGGCTTCTTGAGGGAATTGTGCCTCAAAGGCTCTAATAGAGTACCCCTTTTGGATTCTCCCACTTCAAAAAGCTCCTTGATATCCCCCTTATGCTTTGCTAGAACTGCACACCCAAAACTGCCAAAGCCTAACCTCGAAATCATGAAGTAGTTTTGCAGAAACGACTTACGTTGAATGGACTCTTGTGAAGCAGACATCATGAAAACACGCTAGCTCAGGAATATCGGGGGTTCTGAACGATGAGGATCAAAGAATCTTGAGTCTGTCACTCCGGGTCTTTTGAAAAGAACTGGTATTGGATAAGAGTATAATTGTGGAAATATAGTGTACTTAATAACAATAAGTGCAGACACAGACGAGAATATAAAGTGATAAAAATGCAAGGTAAACAAGCACAAGCTTGCTCGTAGAACACAGAGAAATACAGGACAATATGTGTGCCACAGAGGGAACATCCTGGCTGCAAAACGTCGGCGCGCTCCTGGCGAGGGGACGCAGAACCCCTCTTTTTCAATCACACACGTTGAACAATCACGAACATAATCATGTTCCAAAAAGAGTCGGGATTGTCCAAGTTTTTATTGGTTAATGAAACGATCGATATTCTGCATAGGTATTCGATGGTCCCATCGGGCGGGATTAAAGTACATGCCAACCGGCGCCGAGCGCATTTCTCAAGGCAGATCAATGTCAAAGACGAATTCTTCCTTCATTTCAGGCGGCTCTAGGAATTCGAATGCGTTCTTGGCCAACAATTTTTTCGGTTCCACCGTGTAACTACTGATGATAATCTTATCCTTCTCATCATCTTCTTCGGAACAAAAAACCCCATATTCTTCCTGCAAATTGGCCGACAATAGTTGAGTACGCTTGGTAATGTTGTGCTGTAAGGTACATGATCTTCCTCTGGGACACATGCCACTTTCCTCGTAATCAGGACAATTAAAAAGGTGGGCAAAGGGACACGAATGTCCGCGTTCACAATATCCGCCGAGCGCAAATGGTCGACAAGTCCAGATCTCGTAGCGTGAATCCTTCGAGTGTTTAGGTAGGATATGGGAGTACCTACACCCTTTGTTATGGCAAGTGTCTTGGAATTCATAGCGGCATATGGCGGCGTTGAAGGCGTTGGGCTTATGTGAAAGGAGACACTCGCTGTCACATTTACCGGCCAAATACTGCCTGCAAATTGTGATTCTGTGAACATTGTGCTCAAAGGGGCAACTTTCCATCTTCATGCAAAACCCGTGGCGAGTGAAGTACCGACACTGTTCTTTGAAGTCATCGCTTACTCCTATGCGTATGAAGTCACCGCTTGGACATGATGAATAGTTCCAACCGTTCCAAGAGAGCTCCTGTTGAGCAAGAGGACGGTCGCCGTCAAGGGGAACGAGTTTGGCCCCGCCTCTGCGAACCGCCAATGTGGCATCGACTCTGATCCGGTCGCAGAGGTCCGTGACTGTGGCATTTTTGGAAAGTTTTTCTTCCCATTTTGCCTTCAACAAGCGCAACGAGTGCCTCCAAAGAAACTCTGCCCTTGTGCCAGGAACATCATGAATGGTTGCTATTTGATCACTTCTCTTGTTACGAGGTGGAATTGTGCGTGCTGGATGAAGGACACGCTTGCGAGATGCGGAGCGAAGCAGCGATATGCGTTTAGTATCTCGAAACCGCCTCGAACTTTTCAGGAGTTGATGACTGACTAGGCGCAATTCTTGCTTGACGTCTTGAAGTTGCTTTTGCAAGTCCTCCATCTCGGAATCATTCGTTTGTCCCATGATGGGTGAATTAGCGCAATGTGGTCTAAACTTCGCAGTAGTCTCAGCTTAGATGCCGGAGCGGTCAGGTGTCCACTGGGCTATTCTAAACCACGAGTCAGCTTGCGGGAACGATGAGGATGATTATAGAGGAGCCAACACGCAAAACTTACCGAAAAGGTCTGATGTGTGCGTGAATTTCACCTAAAGAGTATATTGGAGTCATGAATTGACTAAAAGTCCATGTTGGAGGATCTTAGTCGCATACTGATGTACCGATGTGATCTACTCCGCGGGTGGCACACACCGGGCAGGCGCCGAACTTTTATATTACATTCATGAGCTACGATCATGCCCGCTCGTATGCATCAAGAGCTATTTTAAACATAATCCCCCTCGATGAAGAGACTGCGTCAGAGGTTGTGGATTACTCTCTTACGCTACCAAATGCTGAGATTGAGAGCCACCTACTAGATTTCCTTGGTCAGAGCGAAGAAAGTCTCAATGTGATCTCCAGATTTCTTCAGCTCAAAAGAGAGGAAGACGACAGACTTCGAAAACTAGCGGAAAAGAAGGTGAAGACCAAAATATCCGCGCAGACCCAACTAGATAAGAAGAAGAGTGGACTAGCATGGACCTCTGGCGAAGCGGAGCAGCCGCTGAAGCAACATAATGGGCCCCGCAGGCAAACAACATCTATGACGGTTTCCGAAATGGTCGACATGAAGCCAAGAAACCAGCTTTCGAGCAACCAAGCCAAAAAGAACAAGAAGGCGAACCTTGACAGTTTGAAGGATATTGAGGCTGTCTTGTATGAGTTGGAGGTGGAGAACTCTGACCAGCTTGCAAGCTTAGAAAACACGTCCACAGTGAGACGGTATTGCAACTGCATGGCAACAAAACATCCATTGTTCGAGGTGGCTCCGAATTGCTTGAACTGCGGGAAGATCATCTGCTACAAGGAAGGCCTTCAGCCTTGTTCTTTTTGTGGCCAAGAGCTACTTACAGAGAAAGAGAAGGTGGAAATAGTAAAAATCCTTAGATCAGAACGTGACCTCTTGGAAACAAAGCGAAAGCAACCCAAGAATAAATCGGTCCAAGAACAACCGTCTAAGTTGACTCCAAAGAAATTCAAAGCAATCGCTGGTGGCAACCTATGGAACTTTCAAGATGAGACTTTGAAGGATATTGAGAATGAGGTGAAAAAACAACGCGAGTTGGAGCAAGAACAGAAGAGAAAAGAACAAGAGAGAGAGGAGCAGCTTCGCGAGTTGGAGCATTATCAGCGATCAAAACATATTGACTCGGATTTGCAAAAGGCACAGGAGAAATTGGAGACTCTTCTTCATTTTCAAGATACAGGAGCTGAGAGATCGAAGATTATCGACAATGCGGCCGATTTCGAAATGCCGAGCGCCTCGAGCGGAAGCATATGGCTTTCACCTGCTGAAAGAGCATTACAACTTAAAAAACAACAAAAAGAGCTTCGAAGAATGGAAGGCCAGAAGGACGCGTTAAGTGGAAGGGCAAAGAAAGTTGTGGAGATGGTCATCAAAGACGGAAAAGTCACAATGGTGCTGAAGCAGATTGTGGATCACGATTCCAAAGAGGAGGAGAAGGAAATCGATGAGTTGGAGGCCAGTTTGAAGCAGAAAAAGCTCGACATTGAAACGCAGCTAATGTCGAATACGTGGGATTTCGAAAGCGAGAACGACAAATGGGAACGGCCTATCTACGTGTCATCGAATGAGCGCCTGGACTTCCCAGAGATGGACATTCCTACACGAAGTAAAATCCAGGCGCCCGTAATTGATGACGCCGAACTTGTTGCTGCACTTCCATCATAAATGCTATATAAACTCATTCTAACGCCGTTTCATGCGCTGCTTGAACTTCTTGGCCCGAGGATCATTGATCTTTAATCGTTGATAATTGTCGCTTATTGGGTTGATCTTCGTGCTCAATGCAGGGTTTCGTAAAATTGGTTTGTCCTCGTGGTCTTCGTCTTCTTCGTCTTCTTCGTCGTCATCTTCCTCTGTCAAGTTCTCGCCTGACATGTCCCCGTTCAAATAAGTTTGTAGTTGCTCATAGTTGACCTTTTTGAGACGGCCTAATTCTTTATGAACATCCATACCTTCGGATGCAGTTGCTTCAGTATCGTCCATAGACCGGGGCTTGATCTTCCATCTTCTCGTAGTTCTTTTCTGGGTTAAGGCCTTTTTACGCTTGCGAGCTAGAGAGGGCGCTTCTGTTAGCTGTGAAGCAGCGGAATCTAGCTTTAGTAGCTTCTCCGTTTGTTTCTTCTCTTCCTCGATTTGGCGTTTCTGATCCTCGAAATCTTGAGATGCAGCCAAATTCTGGAACTCTTGGAAAATCTGAGACACCTTCTTGCAGCTCCCATACGATAGGTGCCTCTGCGACTTGAGTGGAGAAGGAGAGAACAGAGAATTCTCGATCAGCTGAGTGGGCTTTTCAGGAGTCTTGGCCGTGCCAGCTTTTGATGGAGACTCTTCGAGCGGATGCAGCGTGTCATTGAACGAAAACTTGCTGGACAATTTCCCTAGATAGAATGGCGTTTCCATGATGTCGTCCTTTGAAGCGCCACCAACTGAAGGCGAAGCTGCGGTTCGTAGTCTTTCCATCAAATTGCCCCCACTTCTCGAGGGCGTGATATTACTCATTTCGATCCGTTTGACCAGCTTTGTGGGTGTCTTGAAGATAATTGGCTGCTTGAGGGGAGACTCACTGACAGTTGAAGGCTCCTTTTTGATCATGGAGCCCTTGCTGACTGGAGAGGAGTCAGGAGGGCTCATAAGCAGGTCAAATAATGACAATACTTTGCCATTGGCCTGTGGGGTGGGGCCCAACTCTGCGTTAAACACAACCAGATTCTTTTCCATCTCCTCCTCGTCCGTGAAATACACGTTTAATGATGAAAGCATGACCTGGTCCAGTTCGGCAGAAATTGATTGGCTGGTTTTGGTCAGACGTGAGCTCTTGCGCTCACTATTAGCGGAGCTACCTGCTGTTTCTCCTCCCGTAATACTAGATGTGCTAGCAGCAGCTTTCTTTAACTCATTGTAAACTTTATAAGCCTTTCGTATGTCGGGGTCGGCTTTCACATCGCTTTTCGAAGGTGGTTTTCCGTGCTCAGACGCAAACTTCTTCTCCCATTCTTTGATCCGGACTTTGTATTCTAGTATAGTGGTCATTAGGTGGGATGTTTTACTGGAGCGAAGGCCATACGCGTCGCGCCTGCTCGCTCGCACGCAGGAGCAACGTACCGACGCTGGCTCAAGGCCAAATGACGTCATATATACAACGGTGATAATCAGTAGCCTAACCTGGGCCTACTCAAGGCTATTTAGTGTTGCCTTGATACCCTCGAACGCCGGCTTTTCCTGCGAGTCGAAATATTCAATCATGTGGTGCATTCCCAGAACCAACGCGTGCTTTTCTGCGTTAGTGTTGAACTTTCCATTTTTCAGCTTCAAGGCGTCAAGAAACGAACCCCCCACAAATGTGCTATTATTCCAGTAATTGTTTAGGAAGTGAAGTGCTTGTGCCTTGTTTGAGGTCAAAGCTAAAAACACTACTAGTCTGACCCATCTGGTCAATTTCTCGTTGAGTTCTAGAGCGTTTGGGAAATGCATACTTTCCCATTCCTTCCAGAACCGGTCCCATTTTCCTGCGTTGCCATACGTGAATAGAACCACTTCTTTGAACTCATTGCTGATACGAGCGTCCGGCTCGACCGCCAGGGTGTAATACTCTATTAATGTCAACACATTTCGAGCATTGTTCGTCGACAAGATGTCATTGGGAGGAACATGTGCGCTGAAGTTTGCGGGCACCTTCTGATCAATGATATCCGAGACTAGCTTGGGCGTGATGCTCGAGGTGGGGTTGCTGTAAGTCAATCTCCATAAGAGGGGAATAAATTGCGGGTTCGAGGTCATGCTGAACTTGTCCAGGGTAAAATTGAATAGATTAGAAATGAACGTGGACAACTGGTCAAAGCTCAAGTCCGTTGATGCAACAGAAGGCTGATCTTTTGAGGGTGTGTCAATAAGAAGCTTCAAGTATTCGGTGACATCATCGACCTTTTGGGAAGCTCCGAGGCCCGTGCAAGCGTGCTTTTCATAGAAGGCATCCTCGACTTCATGTAGTGGTGCCAACAGTGGATTAAGACAATGAAGTGTCTTGAGAAAGCAGATTTTATTGTCAAAATCATTGACACCATGGGCGTGGAAGTCACGAACAAATTGGGTTTTCAAGTGCGTGAAGCTCTCTATTGAAGCATCACACGGCATATTTTTCAAAGCTTGCAAATGAAGAGATGTTTTCGACGACGCGGCGGCTGAGTTGTTCAGGGCCGTCAGGGTGTGGAAACGCCTGATGCCACTAAAAATATGGTCCGAATAGGAAGAGACCGGAGCCTTGCGCTCGAACATGTGTAATTCTTCTTGAGAACACCACAAGGACTCCAAGTTCAACTCTTGTCTTCTTTCGGCAGTCATAAGATGCACGTCCATGTTATTGTGGTGGAACAAAACCCAGCTATTGGCCGCCCTACCGTAGTCGTTATCTGTTGCAGAAGCACCTTTCCTGGCTTGTCTTAGAAGCCTCCTCCTTTCCGCCGGTGTTTTGCCATTGGCAACCATTCCCTCTACTGCGGGGATAACATTGTGGTTGTGTTTGATATAGTTCCTCAACTCTGCGGCCGCCTTGAAATTGTGACGCTCTGATTTTCCTGTTGCAATCAAAATGTAATCAACGGTGTTGTTATTATACCGAAACTCATGCAGGTCATCGAGTCTGGTCATGTCGAAAAGCATGAGGTCTTCCATGCCGTAATCCTTGGCCAAGAGCGTGAGAAATTCCCCCACCTGTGCGGGTGCCCCCACAGGGACATCAGGGATCTTGACTTCCTTATTCTCGAGTAGCGACGACTTGATGTCCCTCCGTAGATACCATGGGGTAGACGTCTGGTCGACTGAGTCTTCTTCCTGCCCCGCCTCGTCTTCCACGGGAGGTGCTTTCTGGACATCAAAGCCAGAAGCTGCACTCAGGGACACTCGCTTCAAGATGAAGTGAAGATTCTTTCGAGGAGCCGCTAGGTGGCGAGTCCAGCTTCCGCGGATCATGACAGAAGGCGTTATGGGGTCGGTGAGTTACGAAGGGCCAGAAAAAAAGCCATGCGCGAGAATGCCACTGGCACTGGCACTGGCCACTGGGAACTTGGGACCTCGGTCGGCAATTTGAAAAACATATGGGAACCTATAGGTGACTTCCAGATTTTTTAAGCCAGCGTTTTAAAGATTATGAAGTGAGTGTGAAAAAGCAATTAAAGCTCAATTAAGAATGATTCTGGCCGGCCGTGGCGGTATTTTGGCTTTTTCTGAGTACACTACACGCACCAACAAGTAACGGGACTATAAACCCAAAAGAAGCCATTAAAAATCCAAAACGAAGCAATTAAAATTCCAAAAAAGAAGCAGTTGAAAGTCTGCACCACACAATCAATTCGTCAGCACCCGATTCATTATACTTCATTGGGCAGGCGAAGCCCCGACATAAGACCCTGGCGGATGGGAGCATCTCAGCTGCGCATCGCATCAGCTCCACAGGTGCACTACTTCGATGAGCATACATACAACAATTTTCATCACGCCTCTGATAGCGAGCGTACACCATGGCAAAGTTGGTCCACAATGTCCAGAAGAAACAGCACAAGGAGCGTTCACAGACGCTGGATCGTCTCAAGTACGGCCTCCTCGAGAAAAAGAAGGACTACAAATTGAGGGCCGATGAGTTCCACAAGAAGGAAGCTGCGTTAAAAGTGTTGAGGGCCAAAGCGGCCAACTACAACCCCGACGAATACTACCATGCCATGATCAACCAAAAAACTGATGAAGAGGGGATCTTGATCCGAGACCGAGGCTCGGTCAACCTTTCCAATGCACAAGCAAAGCTCTTGAAGTCACAGGATGTCAATTACGTGAGAACAATGAGGCTCAATGAGACACAAAAGGCAGAGAAACTTCGCAAGTCTTTGGAATTCAAGGCGCAAGGCAAGCACACCGTTTTCGTGGATTCGGCAGAGGACCAGGCCTCCTTTAGCGCGGCAGAGTTCTTCAACACCGACGATAGCTTGCTAGAGCGAAGAGAGAACCGGTTGCGCATCGACCAGCTCGAGAACAGGGAGCGCATAATCAAGCAAGAGATCGAGAATGCTACAAAGCAGTCCACCGATAAGGACAAGCTCCAAAAGTACCGGTTGTTAAAGGAGAGAATGCAGAGGGAGAAGGAGCTCAGAGAGGTGGAGCAGCAATTGGAAATAACTAGAGAATTGATGAAGAAGGGCAGCAAGAGGAAGATGGTGGATGAAGATGGCAACACGGTGTTCAAGTGGAGCAGCGCCAGGAAAAAGTGATGTTGAGGCACACTCGGACTCAGCACTCGCTCAAACTTTTATTCACATACTCAACAAACACAGCCTGGATTCTATCCAAATCAATGCTTCTCATGCGATTCAAGCTCACGAAAGCACGCCTGATTCGTTGCAACTGCGCAATGCTCGTGCCGTCGGCAGGCAACTCTACGCTGAGACCCTGCAGCTTATCAATGAAAGCCAGACCCCCGCCCATCAACTGCTGGTGCTGCACGACCTTGTTGACCACTTCCGAGGTCTTGCGGTCTAGCTCCTGCAAGTAGTTGTTGCCGGAGGTAGGCTTGACCAAAGTGGCGGCGTTGGGGGGAGGCGGTCTCTTTAGCACCAACGAATCCCATATCTGGTCGATCGGCAACGATTCGTTCTCGTAGTCACTGACCACTGTAAACAACGGGCTGTCCCAGCGGGAGTCTGCATTGGGCTCTTCGTATCGCATGGCGAGTTGGGCCATGACCTCCTCATCCCAAGGGTGTTGGTGCTTCTTGTTCCATTCGAGGCACTTGTCCATCGGGCTCATCACCTGCACCACACAGTGCGGCGTGCCCACGCCTTTGGCCTCACAGAAGAGCTGGTAGCGAAAGCCTTTGATGTACGACAATGAGTCCAAGATCACGAAAGCGGATCTGGAGAGGTCCCGCTTGACCACCGAGAGCTGTGAGCCACGGGCACGTTTTTCGGAGCTGGATTCTCGGTACACCTCATGCGAGATACCGAGGCTCTCATCACTATGGTACACGATGCTATAGTTGGAGCCGGGCTTTCTTTCTGTCTGCGCTTGGGCGATTTTCTCTTGCAATTGGGAAATGAGCTTGTTGGCCCATTTTGTTTTTCCTGAGCACGGCGGTCCCGTGATTGTGATCAAGGGCATGTGTATTCTCTGAGCTTCTTCCTGCAAAACCACTCACCACCGCGCTGACCCGTCTTTCGAGGCATGTTCGCGCTCGGCAAGGCATCGCATCGCCAGTGTGCACCCGCACCTCAAGGCCACCCATTCCCCGAACCGCTGCACGTCCACTGGCCAGAACATGACTTTTGTGCCCCGGCAGACGTTTCCGGATTACCGTTTGGTGCTTTCAAACTTCAAAGGCCACCATCAAAAAGCGCTCACCAAGTTTGGCCATTTGGCCCCTCAGATCGACTTGATCTTGGAGGTGCGTGACTCCAGAGCCCCGATTTCCACCACCAATGTGCTTTTCGACCGCGTGCTTGCACGGAAAAAGAAGATCATCTTGTACAGTAAGAAAGACCTTTCTATCCTCAAGCCCGGGTTGCTAAGCAAATGGCACGGCCACGAGCCGTTCGTGTTCGTGGATGCTCGAAGCAAATCCGATGCCCGCAAGGTGCTCGCTGCCATGACCGAACACTACAAAGGTATGCACCCGCCCCCTCCCTTGGGGCTACGTACCATGATAATCGGAATGCCCAATGTGGGAAAATCTACGCTAGTGAACACGCTACGATCCGTCGGATATATCTCGAAGCTCCCGGAGGCCATTAGTTCGAAAAAGAAGAAAGTATCGCGCACCGGTGGCCAGCCAGGAGTGACGCGGAACACCAGTGAAATCATCAGGCTCAGCCAGAACCCGGACATCTTGGTCTATGACACTCCGGGGGTTTTTTTGCCCACGGTGAAAGACTCCCAGACAATGCTTGCTCTTGGGCTTGTAGGTTGCATCCACACCTCTTTCATCGACCCCGTGATTCAGGCAGACTACTTGTTGTACGTCTTGAATCTTCAGGACGCCCTGGGTGCAGGCTACTCAGAGTACATGAAACACCCCACCAATGACATCCAAGAGCTTCTCCATGAGATTGCCAAGAAGAGGCGGAAGCTTAGGGAGGACGGGCTGTTCGACGACGTTGGAATGGCTATTCACTGGACAAACCTATGGAGACTGGGCAAAGCCCGGGCATACAGGGGTCTCTTTGATGTACCAGCTATTTTAAATGCTGACGAGCAT
Source organism: Metschnikowia similis (assembly GCA_002370765.1). Taxonomy (NCBI): domain Eukaryota; kingdom Fungi; phylum Ascomycota; class Pichiomycetes; order Serinales; family Metschnikowiaceae; genus Metschnikowia; species Metschnikowia similis. The sequence goes on from NKZP01001305.1 coordinate 33,287, forward strand.
CAGGTCAAAGAGCTTATGAAGAGCGAGAGGAACAGAGTCAAAGAGACGTCCACCAATGAGCGCATCACAAAAAGCTTGGGAGAGGACGGCACGGGCAATTCCAAAAACCGCTCTAGAACCGCCAAAGACAGGGAATACGACTTGAGAAACCAGCTCTTCAAGTTGTAGTTGCGCAATAGAGCGCTCAGCTGATGCTCTCCACTATAGCTGCTAGGCCATACCACCCAATCGGACATGGCCTCACAATCCGAAATCCGGAACTTCTCCGTAATCACCCTCATCCGCTCCGTAGTTTCCTTTCTTCTTGTACATGGAATTTGGATCACTTGTCTTCTGCTTTTTGGAATCTTCCCTGAGCTCGTATTTGATATCGAGTAGTTCCACTAGCCGTTTTTCTGCACTTGAAGCTTGGCTGTTTCCAAGCCAGCTAGATACATCGATTGAGGAATTAGCAGCCATGCAGTTAGCCAAGGTAAAAAAATTAGTGTGCCGATCCTTCCTCCGGAGGTTCTTTTCAATGAAATTGGGATCTGTGAAATGCTGCACCCAATCCTCAGCATCTAGTGAGCTCAAAACAACTTTATGCAAGTAATTGTGAAACTTCGCAGTCCACGGAGATGTGCACAGGAGAGGGTCACGGGTGGCGTTCCTGGGCGGAAGGGGTAACTTGGATGTTTCGCTAGCGAGCATGGTAACCCTAGGATTGTCAATAATGCTCGGGTGATCAACCATGTCGTCTACGGCCTCATGCGCCGTTTTCGACTCGATGAATTCCTCCATGAGCAGGTTCGCCGCATCGTCATCAAAATCACCATCGTCAGAATCTCGAGCAGGCTTGCTTGTTTTAGATAGAGGTGGAAAGTTTCCAATTTTCTCATCCTCTTTAAAGGGTAAACGGATAAACAAAAGGCTAGGCGTGTGGTCGTTTGTTCGCGTAATTCTCACGGGGAACAAGGCGCCAATCTCAACTTCCTTCTCTTGTCTGCGGACGAATCGACATAAAGCAGCAAGATTCTTAGCAATCAAAGCCTCCACAAAAGCCATGAAGGCTGTGATATTCCTCTTTAGCGACGTCTTTTCCGGGACAGCGTAGAACGGCTCTCCAGTAAACAAATGTTGGGGTAAGGCGTTTGAGTTGACAAAACCGAAAATGTCGAGCCCCGACTGGAGCTTAAGTTTGGAGGATCTGAGGAGATCTTCATCTAGCGCTATGAGATCGAAGTTGGAGAACTTGAGCCCAGCGGTTAGAGCCTGAGAATCCACAGGCACCTTTTCATAAAATTTCTCCATTTCTTCAACGCTTGGTTCATGAATAAGCGGAAGATGGTCTGTTTCCTTTGCCTGGGCAAGTCTTTCTAAAATGTAATGAGAGGTGACGCGTTTCAACTTCACCACGTCTTGGTTGTCCACCAAGTAGTCATGGGTGAGCAGCAGGGCAGCTTCAGACTTCACCGCGGGAATGAGGTCAATATCAAAGCTCGCACACAATTCGTCGTTTTCGGGAAAATAGGATTCATCGTGGAGGATCCTGGAGAAGTCTGCACCAAACCGTAGTTGACCTTTATAGGCTGCCACGGGGCGAATCTTCTTGACTGGGTGGTGATGGACGATTGCATCGGCAGCAACCGAGCGGGACATTATTTGGCCTGCCACAAATTTCAGACAGAGCGATTCATATATCTCTGGCACATCCTCATCTTCGAGGATCACGTAAAGGTTCGAGGGAACGTCCGCGTAGAACTGAGGCACTCTGCTGACTAAATCAGCTGATGTTGGGAGGTTTTTCGAGGCAATTAGAACAATATTTCGGGTGAAGACCTTATTGACAGTGGGCTTGAACAATTGGGAGCAAAAGAGGACGGTTTGGATGGCATCACTGCGCTTTCCCGAGTCAAGAGGCATTTGAGAGTCTCTGCATAAGCCACGGAGGGTATTTCGCCAGCTTTTTAAGCCGTTAAAGGAGGTGACCTCAAAATCCACCAAAACGTTGACGCCAATGAATTTGCCAGAGTCCATGGCAGAATGATTAGTCTGGGCGGCATTGAAAGCCACCACAGACACGTAGTCAGTTTTGAGGCCCTTCAAAAGTTTGGTGGCAAGAACGTGGAACAAGTAGTCATATGAGTCCCACGGAGCCAGCGCGTCCACAATGAAGACACTCAATTCCTTATCGGCCATTGAGGAGGAGGGGAAAGTGGTGCAACGAGTTGAGATGCGGGCCCGCGGGATCACGTGCCTCGGGGATCTCACTTACAGGCCGCATATGCATAGAAAAGACAGATTACGGCACAATAAGGGTCTGGCCCAACGGCGTTTCTACAGTCAGATCGCTGGCGATACAAAAGACACGTGATTGGCTGGACCCTCCATGGTGGTGCTCTTTGCGCCATCTATGCAGACAATAGAATGCACCATGCTCGGCAACACATTGTTCAGTTCCAGCCATGCCGGCTCAAGCACGCCCCTAGGGGAGCCAAGAAACCACGTTTCGCTAAGATGCTCTTCAGTGGGCATTTGAACAAATCATCACGCCAGGTTGAGAAGAGGCAAGGTTTGGGCCCCTCTGATGATGCATCAAGAGCTTTCCCTTCAAGGCCCGGAGTGCTAACGCACGAAGGCGCGGCCCAGGAGACGCGCTTAAGTGGTGTACTAATCCCGCACCATTGAGGGTGCTGAGTTGGCCATGATTTTTCTTCGCCGCTCACGCTTGCATCTGGACCGCACTTAACGCCGATCTACCAGTGCATCTGCTCATGTGCGTATCAACAATGTCCAGCCACACACAGTGAATGGCGACAAGGTGAAGCTCGAATGTGCTCCAGTTGAGAAGGAGATTTCTTTCATTCTTTTTCTTTTTCTTTTCTTTTTTTCAACGCCACGTTTTCCCAATCACAGATATCTCCGATACAAGGTCGTGCCAGCGTTTCAACAGGCGGGGAAACTTTCTGTGACCAGCGTAGCTTTGTGAATGCCGGCGAATCGAGCCCCGTTGCCACAGCATGAATCCGGCAGCATGTTTCAACAAATCAACTAGGCCCAACATTGTTCCCCCCCACCCCCTGACCCCAATTTGAACCTGCTATTCAACTTTAAATCACGCTCTCTCTTGCAGGCCTCGCTTTTTCGTAGTCGGCCGTGGTGCGTCCATCTGCATGTGCACGCGCTGTTCTCAGGCATTAGTACACGCATAACCACATACGCAGTCACAGTGTCCGGCACATCGCGACCTGTTCGCCGTATCGTTGCCTTGCTTTTAGGATGGATCAGCATCTAAATCCGCCGTACAACTCATCGGCACAAAAGCCGAGTGATTCCACCCCTTCATCAAGTGCACATTTGCAACCCCCTCCCAACCACATCCCCCCCATGAACTTCCAGCAAATCCCTCCCATCCATTTGAGTTCCTCCAACTGCATCAACCACAACGCTTCCAGCCACTCTCAGATCCCAGACCCGAATGCTCTTCCCGGTCACTACTCCAGCAATGACCTTGCCACCGAAGTCGACCGAAAGTTGGCCGACCACATCCCTCCCTCTGCAAATGTTAGTCGGGCCCTGCAATCCCACTACGTGCTACTGTCGAGACCGCAGTACGAAGACCTGCCATTGCAGCAGAACTACGTGACGTACAACGTGGCCCCGAGTCAGCCTTTCTCTGCCCAGCAGCAAAGCAACCCGCAGTACTTTTCTCGGATCAACGAGTCCTCGAGGCCCATGCCTCCAGGCTACTCTGATGCACAACTTCGTCAACAGGTTTTGATGAGGCCAGACCAATCGCAGCTACAGCCACAGTATCTGGAGTATGTGGCTCCCAACATGGGCGCGGATCAGCTTGCTCGGTCCAACCTCTACAACTCAGCCAACTTTTTTTCTCCCCCTTACCACGCGAGTGTCTACCCTCCGAGTACTGACAGCCCCGCCAGTTACAGTTCCAGAGCCTCGGCGGGTCCACCTACACCCGCATACCACGTGGCCAACCATGCAAGCGGCAATAGGAAGGGCCTCTCTCGCTCGGTCCCACCGAATAAGATGGAGATGCTGAGCATGCCGGCCAAAACGCCCGACGGGAGTACCAAGACCAACTTCAAGCCCACGCACACCAAGAAGAACTCAAGGCCTAAGATCAACAAGCTCGAAAACGACTACAGGTACTCCCTGCGGCCGTCCCTTGAAGGAATTGAGGAGCCCAGCCACGACAAAATCTACGAGAATTTCAGAAGCATCTTAGGGATCTCTACTCCTAGAACCGACATCAATAAAACATGTGAGGTGCAGTTGGAGAGCCCCCTTGAAAAGAAGTTGTTCGACTTGTTTTGCAAGGAAATCGCCGTGTTCATCGACATCTTCCTCACTTATGACTACTTCGAGAAAATAGTGAGTGAGCTAGCCATTTATGATGACACCAGAATGATGTTGGACTCATTGCTCTGCCTCAGCTCGCTTATATTCCAGAGGAAATATCCACATGAAATCGACCGCTGGTGTCCACTCAAGTACTACCAGAGAAGCGTCAATTCCATCCGCCACAACCTCAGCTTGCCCGAAGTCAACTGCCTTGAGTCGGGCCTTTTGGCCAGGTGTTTGATTAGCACTAATATCTTATGCATTTACGAATTGTTCTTCATCGCCATCGACAGTGTGTACGTAAAGGGAGCGGGAAGCATTTTGATGTCTGTTTTGACCAAAGGGACCCTTACCAAGAGTCTTTTGAAAGACTCCGAATTTTACCAGGCTTGCTTTTGGGCCACCTATGTGTGTGACTTGATTCTTTCGTTGAAGCTTGAGCTTCCCAACATGTTCTCCACCACCGAAATCTGGAAGTCTCTCGACCCAATTTACTTTAGCACTTTTGACGTGTATCCGACCGATGATTTCCACCTGATCATGCAGGCTGAAGACTACTCCAGCTACATAATCTCCAAGGAAAAAACCATCTGGTGGTCGAACAAGATCATGTTGATATGCGGGGAAATCAATGACTTCTCCACGCTGACCGACGTCATAACGCAGAAGGACTACGAGATGAACACGAGGTATTATACCTGGCTACAGCTCAACTCCAAGTTGAACGAGTACGTCAAGAACATGCCCGTCTTCTTGAAGCCGCTCGTGCACAAGCCTGCTCAGCACGAATCCGAGTTCCCGACTATTTACTTTGACGACGAGAGAACTGCTATAATAGCCATCAATCTCACGATGCTGAAGATACTTCTATATTTTGCGTGTGAAAAATTGCGCTTGAAGGACGTGGGATTGATCAAGCCGGAGATCCTTAAGTATCCCGCAAACTACGGGGAGAATCTAGCTATAGATATAGCGGGGATAATGCAAACCTACGATTCAAGTCGAAAGGTGTGGCCGGTGAGCATTCATTCATTGAGACAGGCCTCCAAGTTCATCCACCCAAAGTCACTGTGCCGTCACAACATGGAGAAGTTGGTGAACAAAGTCATCCAAGTGTGCCAGACTCGTCTGCAAATATTAACATCCTAATGAGAGTTTCGTTCAGTTGCGAACCGCTGTCTGCTATCGCAATCAGGCTAGAAAACCTTCTCTTTCAACTGTAAGACTAACGCTGTTCTAGAAGGAATGTAGATGAAGAGAGAATTCTTTCTGTTGTTCCAAGGTTCAGCATTAGTAGCAAACGTCAATTTCTCCCCAGAATCAGTGTGGTCCTGGATCCGGTTAAACCCGCCGTTGGCCTCGGTATCCGAGTTCAAAACAATCTGGTAGTTTCCAGGCGTTTCAACCCCAACTTTATAGTCGGGGAACGACGCTGTTGGATGGAAATTGAAAATGAAAAGAAGGCCAGCTCTTTCAAAGACAATCACCTTGTCGCCCTCATGCTTCAAAGAAACGTATGCTTGGTTGGATTCCAAAATGCCGTACTTTGTATCCAAATGGCACATTTCCGAATCAAAATTGAAAAGATACTTGTAGCGCAACAAATGATCCTCAATCAAATTGAACTGACGACGGGCATAGAGATATGACTCATTGTTGCCCTCTCTAGGGAAGTCCAACCATTCGGGGTGCCCGAACTCGTTGCCAATGAAATTCAAATACCCTTCGCCACCCAAGGAGAAAGTCAAGAGCCGAATCATTTTATGTAACGCCAATCCACGCGAGATGGTTTCGGTCATTTCCGAGAGCACGGACATGTTGGTGTACATTTCCTTGTCCATGAGCCAAAAAGCGATAGTCTTATCACCAACAAGGGCCTGGTCATGGGACTCGCAGTAACTGATACAT
>NKZP01001308.1:0-21506 GCA_002370765.1 Metschnikowia similis
CATGGCGTCCACTTGTAGCGTACGTCGCAGGTAAATTTGGTATCCATGGGTAGCGCGCTACCCATGGTGGATCTAACATTAGCATCTATAATATAAATAATTTTATGAGAACTTTTACTTATATTAAGACGACTTTCTTCACTGAAATATTTAATAGTAACTTTAGGTACATTATCATATATTTTTTTTTCTCAATAATTCTTATGTTTTATTTTCAATTCTTTTAACAATTTTTGTCTTTCTTTAAATAAAGATAAAGTAGATAAATTTAGATTATTTTTAAAACTAAATTCATCTAAATCAACTTTATTTTTAAATTTATGGTTAATAATAAACCCGATATAAATATTTAATTGGACCTAATATTAAACTTAAAGAATCTTGTTAACAAAGAATTAGATCTTGTTAATAAATCTGTAGTTAACTGTTAGACTCCCCATGGAAAGTGTACTACCCATAGGTGCTCAATTAAGCTGCAATGTGCGGCTAGATGCGGTATGACGCCGGACCTTGCCCCTAGGCTCGGTCCGAGCCTCTCTGCGTCCCTTACTCCGAGTTCTAGACCGATAAGCCCTTAGCTCGATGAGGCTTATCCGGTCGACCACTCGGCACGACCAGCCCGGTCTAGGCTCTATCGGCCGAATCCGGTGGCGCAGTCGTGTCCGAGATTCCTATATAACTCGGGTGATTCCCCTTCGTTTACTTATCATCAACAAATACATCTTCTCTAAGTCCTTACGCCTATTGAACCTGACATTAACCCTGTTGTTCTCAAACAAGATTAAGATTTCCTGTTAATGTAAGTTTTAGAGTTCCTTTTTCATGACATGGATCCTAATTATATTTATTTTAGATACAATTTAAAGCTAAAAGTTCTCTCAGTTTCCAAGCAAGAAGAAATATATATAAAAGTAGAAATGAAATTTGATTACAGAGTTTACTTACCATATGAAATAAGTGAAGATTTAATTTCCTTATCTTTTGCATATATATAATATTTAGTTCTTACATTTGAAATTTCTTTAAATGATGACATAGCTTCATAAGTTTTCAGATTTTTAGTAATTTTTTCTAATATTTGTATAAATCTAAGGTTGGCTGAAACACCTTCAGAAATAGGCCCCAATATTCCTGCTATTCTTCTCTAACTTTTCTATTAATTTTGGCTAATGCCTCTTCGTTAATATCTTCATGGGACAATAGCATGTATATAAAAGAGCAATGAGGTTTTATGTGAGCTGATTTAATATCAGAACCCAGATAGGCTTGAATGCTAGTTTTTATATAAGGAATAAGTTGAATTACTGAAATCTAAGATGAATGAGTATATGACTAAATTAGTCAATAAAAAATAACTGATAAAAAATTAGGGAGAACCTAAAAATTAAACAGCGTATAATAAAGGGTATATTAAATACCCGCCCACTTAAAGTGGGCGGGGGGAATTATAGATTTTAAATATTATCGCATTTCCATTATGTATTATCCCTTTTTGATTCTTTTATATACATATAATTTGACATGTATACATTAATATCATACCCGATGTTATCTCTGGGGAAAATATCTTTATTATTATTATATTTATTTCTAATATTTGATATATATACTTTTTATTCGTATCATGGAACACGACATCAATAGAAGCATTAGATAACATGATGTTGGATATATTAATAATGATTTATTGTTGATAATCACATTAGTATTGACAAGAAATACACCGTTTTTCTTACAATATTAGTCATTCTAAACCAAAAAACATAAATTATACCCTCATTAGAGGCTATCTCACTATCGCGGAGATAATATATAATTTATTATATAAAGAAACTAACATTTAATCCCTAGCGTAACTTTAATTCGTTATCGGATGTGTCGCCTTTGCTTCCCTGATCATCAACGATACATCCTTCTCGCCTACACGAACCGGGCATTCCTGAATCAAAAATTCAAAAAATAAATTATCTCGTTAACGACAAAAACAACTATGTATTATCAAACCATCCTGATCATACGGGACAGGTCTAGGATTAAACGCATTTTCTCTAATTTGAATACTTGCGTTAGTGTAGGCCTGGACAATTCGATTGTTTAATGGGTTCCCTCTACGTGAACCTTCAGTGAACACCTTTTTAATCACAGCTGTGCATTAATATCGTTTTAAAGATTCACGTTCTGAAAAAAATGCCGCAATCTTGTTCTGGATTATCTATTACTTTTTGATAGTTACGTTTCTTTGAAATATTAATACATTAATGTATGATTAATTCAAGTTGAAACAGGAAAATCCACTTGAATTCAATTGTTTTATTCAAGTAGATTCATTCATAATATACTGGAAATTAATACCCTTTAATAGATATAAAAAGGAACTTATCATGGCACCTTTTCAATAATTAAAAAAGTGGTTAGACTCCCATGGGTAGTGTACTACCCATAAGTGCTCAAGGGGATGCAGTGAAGTCCACATTAGTCTCTATTCTGCAGCCAAATGCTATGTGTTTGCTGGTATTGGATTAAACAGCAGCTACACAACACTGCCAAGTTGCACACTATCACCGCGGCCCAACTAACCCCAATCAGACACCTGCGTTGTGCCGATGGCACGTTGCACTTTGTTGATGCTCTCAAACATGGTCTCTGGCAAAAATTGGCATCGCGAGTCTAGCGCCATGTGGTGCGTTGGAAATGCCGCACATCCGCCTTGCTCTGTGGCCCTATTTATGGGTGGGGCCACCTTATGGGAAAGCGGCTCGTGCAAAGCAGAATGGCCCTGCGTTTCGGCTCTTCGTATTATTTCCTCCTGAAGGTCTCTCACTGATGGCACGTTTCACTGCACCCGCGCCTCGCGAGTTGGCAGGACTTAGGCGACTCCGTGAATTTCCAAGGGCGAAGCCTATCGTTCGTGTCCATCCGAAGAAGGCGCATTGGGCAAGGCTGTGCTTGTTATTGTTGCGCCGCTTGGTGGTGCGGTTCTGCACTTTAATGTCGTTGTGCTCTCGCAAGAGCTTTTCAATGCCGGACCGGGGTCCAAAGTCACGAAGCCATTTAAATCCGCACAGCGTGTTTGCAATGTGTTTGGTCAGAGTCGATATCGCACGTGCTATGTTCTGCTTCACGTAGCGCACTCGTTGAACCTCTCTGCCGTATGGTGCTCCCTCGTGGATGAAATGCGCGTGGCCCAGTCCCTCCGGTGAAATGCCGTCAGTGGTTTCTGAGTGAGAACCAGGGCTGCCGTGGCCGCATTCTTCCTGTACTCATCGACGAGGAACGGCCCTAGTGATTTAGTTGGCTTTGGTTGCGCAACCGTCTTTCGAGGCCTGGCTCTCGCCTGCGGTCCTGATGACCTTCGACGTCTCGGGCACTAGGGATAATGGCCTCAAACTCGGCGTCACTATAGTCTTGCCCAGTTTCTCCAGCGTTAGCGTCTCGATTGCGACGTTCGGCCATCTCAGCACGTTGTTGAGTGGGGGATGCTCCTGGATGGATTCCAAGATCTTGCGTACGCCAGCCTCCGCCCGCCGCATGTGGTGGAACGTGTCGGTGAACAAGATATCGTATACAATTAAGAGCCTGATTCCTTGACCAGGGGCATCGAAATTGATCCACACCTCATATGCGGAGCTGTCGAGCTGACTGCGCCCCAAGTATATCCCTGGGATGAGGCGGTTTTGGGGTTCATCATCACATTCATCCGCTGCTCCTGGCACCCACACATCGTTCCCAAACACAGGCACCTTCATGTCATCAAGAGAAATTTCCGCCTCGAAACTGTCTTTTGTGCTCGTTCTTCCTTCGAGAAGATTTTTGGGGATTTGCCCTTTGGTGTTAGGGTAATGGTTTCGGGTATACACGGCATGCTTAATGGCGAAAAATTCAAGTAGTTCCTTTAGAAACTTGTCTCGGGTGGCATGCCAAAGTATAGCTGCGGTGACCAGCAGTATGATGTAGCCCGTTCCCTCACTAGTACGACTCAAAGTGCCGTCGAATTGCATATTGGATGGTAGTTGATCCCAAATATTTGGGCATAGCGTGAAATGAGACTCCATCGCAATCTTTGAGATCTCGGACGGCGATCGATCGCTTAGGATCCGTTCCAAAGTCGGTATAATTTTCGCTTTTTGGATTTGTTCGTCTGGGGCATACTCCTGCCAAATGTATCCGGAGTACTCATCGGTCAAGTACGTGACGTTCTGCTTGCCACGAAAAACCCTGGTATTCAAAAAGAGCCGGTCAAGCGTTCGATCCGCAGCGGTCCAGCCTTTTGGGGGGCGTGGTTGGATTCCACCCAACACACTTCTTAGATAAGCGCACTCCATACATGATCCAACCTTTTTAGCATCCGCCTCAGTGTACGGGATACCAAGGAGTTTGCACAAGTACTGCGTGGCCGCTTCTGGGTGGTGCCCTGAGGTGCGGTGGAGCATCAACGGCGTGGGATTGGAGTGCGTACTCAGAACGGCATCAAAGAAAATTTGCCTTGGTGTATATGAAGGAGGACACGGCGCACTGGATACCTTGCGTAGAGAGAAGTTTGGTCCCACATTAGTAAGGTATTGCTGCTTACTCACCCTTGACACGATTTCGGCTGCACGGTCCGTCACGCATACATCTTCGGCAAAAAACAGCGACACGCCCAATTTGCGAACTTGTTCCAAGCTCAAGACGTTGGCGCCGAGGGTCGGTGCCCAGAAACAGTAGATATCGTGGTCTCCCGCTTTGATGGATCCACTTCCGGCTGTGGCGTGTGTTTTCCCGCCACTATCGGTGACAATGAGGTGAAGCGACGGCCGGAAGTCAGATATGAGCTCTATGTCACGCACCACCGACACCTTAGCTTTGGTGTCTGCAATGAAACTACCAAGAGGGACGATCTTCGATACTGGCTCGTCAGTGACGCGTTTCGGGCTGGCATGTTCAGAGCCGCCAGTCAGAAGGGGGGCGCCCTTGGGTGTGGCTGTTTCAGGCGAGGTTGGATGGCCTTGCCCGCTTGGGTTGTTTCTGGCGCAGTTCGCCTCTTCAGAGGAGCTTGCATTTTTGAGCGCTGACTGGGAATTCGCCATGTTTGTAGGCGGAGTCTCTTGGCTTCTCTGGCCACAGCGCTGAGCCGTATGGCCGCTTTTGAGGCATTTCGGGCTGAGGTCGACGGACCTGGTTCTTTGAATCATCGTATTGTCCCAGGCAGCCAGCATTTTCGATTGGCGCTGAGAATCTGGCAGCAGCTTGGTGCTATGGTCGGAGGATTGTGGTGCGAGCCCCGGAGCTTGGTTCGTTTCAGGGATGAGGGGGGCTTGTTCTGAAACGGGGCGGGACGTTGGGCCTGAAATGGCTGGTTCCGAGACAGGGCGCGTAGTTGGACCAGGATTGGCCGATGAGAGAGGGCGCGTAGTTGATTGATTGGCCGATCCCGAGACGGGTTGGGCCGTTGATTTATTCTCTGATCCCGAAACGGGGCGGGTAGTTGATTGAGGATTGGCAGATTCCGAGGCAGGACGTGCCGTTGATTGGGGATTGGTAGGTTCCGAGACAGGTCGGGTCGTTGATTGAGGCTTGGCTGGTCCTGAAACGGGTCGGACCGTTGATTGGGGATTGGCTGCTCCCGAGACAGGGCGCGTCGCTGATTCAGGTTTGGTCGATCCCGAAACGGGTCTGGTCGTTGATTGAGAATTGGCTGGTTTTGAACCGGGACGGGTAGTTGATTGGGGATTGGCAGATTCCGAGACAGTGCGGGTCGTAGATTGAGGATTAGCTGGTTCCGAGACGGGACGCGTAGTGGGATCAGGATTGGCTGGTCCCGAGACGGGACGCGTAGTGGGATCAGGATTGGCTGGTCCCGAGACGGGACGCGTAGTGGGATCAGGATTGGCTGGTCCCGAGACAGGGCGCGCGGTTGGATCAGGATTGATGGATGAGACAGGGCGCGTAGTTGATTGAGGATTGGCTTGTCCCGAGACAGGGCGGCGGTTCGATGATTGGGGATTGGCGGAACCCGAGACAGGGCGGATCGTTGATTGAGGCTTGGCTGGTTCTGAAACGGGTCGGGTCGTTGATTCAGAATTGGTCGATCCCGAGACGGGGCGAGTCGTTGATTCAGAATTGGTCGATCCCAAAACGGGGCGAGTCGTTGATTCAGAATTGGTCGATCCCGAAACGGAACGCGTCGCTGGACCATTATTGGCCGATTCCGGTGTAGCTGAAGCAGAAGTCATAGCCGAGCCAGACGCATGCGTGGACGAGCCGAAAACGGAATGGGTGGATGATCCAGAGGTGGCCTTGGATGAACCCAAATCGGGACGTGCGGCTGACTCCGAAGCAGACGAGCCATAAACGGAAGATGTGTCTGGCTTAGGAGTGGACGGCCCCAGAGGATTGGTGGCCTTTTCGGAACCGGATTTGGAATATGTAAAAAACGGACGTTTGACTTCAAAAAGGGGCTTGGGTTTAACAACAGGAGGGGAGGGACCTTGAGCAGACCGGGGAGACCCCTCCGAGCCAACCGCGGCCGATGCATAGGCGGCGCAAGAGGCGGCGCAACCGGAGGCCGGGTCAGACCCCAAAGCAGGCATGTGGAAGCCCGACTTGGCCCGGATGCTAAAGTCGTGTGCACCCGTCCTGCCGCAGAGCATTTCCAAGAGCCTCAGGTACACGCGGTCGGGGACCGTGAGCTCGGCCGGCTCTCGGTGCTCGGCGATCCGCTCACAGAGGTGGGGAAACACCTCGTCGGCAAACCGCTGGATTGTGTCGGGCATGCTTCCGTTCACGCCATCCACCCCACAGCTTTCCAACCACCGCTGGATGCGCACGTTCGCCTTCGCCGGGAACAACGCCGCGAGGCACTCGAGCTCCGACTCCAGGCCCCGCTGGTACAAGAGCCGCACGCGGGCCGTGTGCTCGAGAATGAGCGCCAAGGCCTGCGGGGAGGTGCCCTTCCACGCCATGCACAAGGCCATCAAGGCCACGCGGTCAAGCCCGCGCGTGAAGAACAAGTCGTCGGGAGGCGGGGCCAGGGCCGCGAGGATGGCGCAGAGCACCAGGAAAAGACCCTCGCCCTCGAGGTGGGGCCGGATCAACGGGAGCCTGCCGATGAGCGCCACGGCGACCTGGCGCGCCGTGCTTGCTATGTCCAAGCGGTAGTCGAGCATGTCCGGGAAGGTGTGGGCGAACGTGGAGTCGTGGAGCCCCGCCATCACCAACATCTTGAGCTGGGCGCTGGCATGGAGGTGGTGGAGCACCGAGGCGCTGATTTGGGCGAGGTCCTTGGGCGTGACCCGGGGGACGGTGTTGAACCCGTCCATGAGTGCAAGCACCGTGTGAGAGGCCGCCCTGTCGAGGTAGCTGGAGGCGTTGGAGCGCTCAAAGTGCAATTGGCGGTACACACTGTCGTGGCCGCTGGCCAAGGCGCATGTGACTTGCTGGGCTGCAGCAGCAAGCATGTTGGGGAGTTCAGCGTGTTCTGGGTCAGCGGTTCGGCGTGTTCGTTCAGAGGTTCAGCGAATGTTATAATTGTAGTATATATTACAGTAAACGACACGAGCACGTACGCCTTGGTGCCATCCATGGTCGCGACTGGTCGGGTGTGCGTATAGCTCAGGCAGGAGCTCCTGCTTCTTCCACGACGGCACTGGCTCGGCCACGATGGCACTGGCTCGGCCACGCTCGGCACCCCATAGCAGGCTTTTTGGCCAGCCGCGTTTCTTTGAGCCAAGATTTCTTTGAGCCAATATGGGCATCCGCCTCTGCCCTGCCCTGCACCTGCCCTGCCGCTGAGCCCAGGCCCAAGCCCTCTTCTCACGGCTCAAAGTTTATGGCTCGCTTAAACAATAGAATGTGCGGCTCGGGCGCGTGGGTCTCGTAATGGGCCCAGCCAAGCGACTGCGTGATGCCCAAGCCTCGCCACTCCTCCTCTAGAAGAATCCGCAACGTGCCGGTCTCGGGGTTGAAGTAGTCCTGGGGAATGGCCTTCAACATGTTCTTGGGGAGCATCACGTGCCGGTACTCGTTTTTGTCGTCGCTGTAGCGCGGCGAGTAGTGGATCATGTCGGAGAACTCGAGGATTTTGGCCCGCTCTGTGTCGGTGAGGTACCTTGGTCTGCTCATTGTGGCAACCTTGCGTCCGTCGCGTGGGGTGCGCTGGTCAATGTTCGCTGCGCGGTCTGGGGTCTGCACTGTTCGTGAGCGTTGCTTCAACTGTACGCCTTGGGAGCTGGGGTACGGTTGCGGGCGGCGTTCGAATGTCTAATGGGACGTGTTGCGACGGTGGAGGTGCTCGCTGCGTGATGGTCTGGTCAGGACGAGGCAGCGCCGCGGGTTTAGGTTCCCGCACGCCCGGCCTGGCCCGCGGCCGCTTCCTCCCGGCCCATGCCTCTTGTGCAGGCCCGCCGCGTCTCCCTGCCAACCACCATGCCATTTGGCGTCATCTTCGATGGCGAGGCTCCGGCGCTAGACGCAAACTTCCACATCCCCTCAGGCGTGCACGCAGAGCTGGCCTCCCATGTGTACCTTGGGTCGGCGCCAAGGTGGCGCATTGCCGAGACTCTCCGACACTCTGGCAAGGCCGTGCTCGTTGAAATGCAACATCCCGCCCAAGATTTCCTCTCCTTTTTGAAGACGTGTGCTGATGCCAGCGGCAAGTGTGCCAATGTGGCTGTGGTGGCGACCCTCCAAAACGACCCCCACCTCTTTCTCGTGCTAAAAAACCTGCACCTTCCGGTGGTGCTTCGCTATGGCCTTCGTGTGCTGGCCATGAATTTGGACCTATTCAAATGTCTTGAATACTCCGCGGTTTTGGTGGCAGACTTCCTCTGCAACGTGGACCTCGCCCAGATCTCGCTGCTACTCGCCAAAAGCAGCACCCCGAGCTTGATCACGTTCCAGCACCTTGTTCACGAGCCCCACCGCTGGCACCGGCTTGCAAGCATGCCGACGGCGTATTGCACTGACCTTCTCATCACCCCGCTCCAGCCACTAGCTCACGATTTGCCTGTTTCGGTGTATGAGCAGTTCGAAAGGGACTTCTCCAAGTACCTGCAGTACCAGCGAGCCATTGAAATGGCACTCGGCGATCTCCGGAACATGGGAAAAGCAGTGAGAGTGCTAGTGGTAGGGCCCGGCCGAGGGCCTTTGTTGGAAATGGTCATGGACCATACTCTGGGGCAAGACACGATCACCGTGGTGGAGAAGAACCCCCAGTGCATCCCGTTTCTTCGTGGCATTTGCAGGAAAAAGCCCGCGGTTGTCCTTGTCCACGGTGACTGCAGGGACTTGCCAGATTTGGGCTCGTATGGCTTGGTGGTGTCGGAGCTTTTGGGCTCCTTCGGCTGCAACGAGGCGTGCCCGGAAATCCTCGCTTTTGATTCGGAGGCTGTGTTCATCCCGCAAAGTTTCTCCAGCTTCTTATGCCCCATCTATTCGGATGTGCTAGTCCGCGTTTCCCAAGCGTTGGCGCCAGCCGGGCCACAGCCAATTCTGGCGCCGATGTACTTGGCTAAGCTCAACTCAGCATACTCTCCATGTGATCCACAAGAGATTTTCGAGTTTGAGTTCCCGCGAAGAAACAACTTGAGCCAGAGCAAATCCACCCACTTTCCGGGACCCACGGGCATGCCTGTCAATGCGCTCTGCGGGTACTTCCTGGCCACCTTGTATGGCCCTTATAGGATCGGCATATTGCCCGGCATGCATGACGGGGAGCATTGCAACTCGTGGTTTCCGATCATGTTTCCCATCAAAGAAGCAGAGTACCCAGTGAGGGTGGACTTTCTGAGGCGCAGCTCCCATACTCTTTGGTACGAGTACACCATCAACGGCGTGTCATATCGGAGCTCCGAAATCGCCCTCAACACTCAACCACTCCGAGTGCTCCCTTGATCGACCCAGACCGCAAACTCTCGGGTTTAACAAGCCGATGTACCCAGGCATCTAGATCTCGGCTTAAGAAGCAGGCAAGCTGTCTACAGCTAGCGCTGGCGGCGGCGAGCACTTAGTAGGGTGTTTCGCTTGAATGGCGTTTCTTTTGGGGATTCAGTTCGGGCGACCGGTCTCTATGCAGACGGCCTCCATGAACACGATCTGCTCCTCTGGTCTCTTTCCTGCCTCCTCTGTGGACGCTGTGGCCTTCGCCAAAACTCCTATCTCTGCTGCTTCTGTCTCTGCTGCTTCTGTCTCTGCTGCTTCTGTCTCTATCCTCTCTGCTGCTTCTGTCTCTGTTCCTCTCTCTGCTTCTGTCTCTGCTCCCTCTATGATGCCTCTCACTTTCAGACCTGGCTCCCCTCCGATCGCTGCCCTCGCCACCTTGGGACAGGTGTCGGTGCCCCTCTCTCCCCAGCATTCTTTGCCTCCTTATCTTCAACAAAGGATCGTCGCTCAACACAGAAGGAGCCGCCCTGGATGCGCCCGCAGAAGCCACGTGGTCAAACCGACTCGGGGTGCTACTCACTGCCCTTGACCCGCGCATTAGCAGCTCCACCTCCTTGGTATTGGCCATGAAGTCCTCCTCCACCTCCCGGAACCCGGACTCATCCTCCTTCGGCCGATCGCTTGGGCCGTCGTACATCCACCCGAGCTTGTTGAGTTCGAGTTTGTGTTTCAGGGGCAAAAGTGCAGGGTCGTTGCCATACTGGAGGCGGATCATCTCCTCCTTTTCCCGCTCCAGGGCGATCTCCTTGGACTTCTGCTTGATGGCCTGGTACTCCTTAAGGGCTTCCTGCTCCCGCTCCCAGACCTTCTTCTGGTTTTTGAGCAACGCAGGGTTCCATGACTTCTTTAGATTGAGGTCGCCAGGCATAGTACGGGGTTAGCTACAAGCGCCGGGTGACTTGATGCGCGGGCCACGTACGCAGGCGGGGTCACGTGACGCAATGCCCGACAGGCCCACCTGGCCCGCTCACATGTATTCTACATCTTGTAGCTTAGCTACTATATTGGTCAAGGCTTACAGTATAAACCGGCACGAGACTGGCTCAGAACCCGTGGATCTTGATGTTCTTCTTGGGCATCATGATCTTGTTGACCAAAAACTCCGACACCTTAACTCTTTGATCTCCTTGCATCTGAATCACCTCTCCCATCTCGTCATCCTTGACAATGTTACCATTGCAAGCAAAGTCCTTTTTCAACACCTTCAAGATTTTCTTCAAATCATACTCGTTTGGAAGGCCTTGCACAGTGGTTAAGGTCTTACGACCGTTCCGCTGTTGGATACGGATATGGATGTAATTGGTGTTCTGAGCTTCAGAATCACCAGTGTCGGCGAATGGATCTGTAGTTAGTATTTATTCAGCAGAGACATTTTTGAACTTTAGGGGGCGCAGAAGTGGGAATTCTCTAATTCCGCATAAACTCTGTTGATGCCGAGAAACTATCTCAATGGGAAACTGATCCTCGAGATTATGAGCCGTGTGGAAAGTTCTTGAGCCGTGTGGAAAGTTTTTGAGCCGTGTGGAAAGTTTTTGAACCGTGAAATCGAGCGATAGTCCCTGACTCCAAACTGGATCCACAAATTGAAATCAGGAGTAAGCTCAAACCTGGCATCAAGCAGAGTCTGAACACTCGCACCTGGCGAAACCATCACAGCAACTTTCTCTGCGTCCAATAAGACCGGAGAATTGGACAAGCCCCGTGGCGGTAATCTATAATATGCGATTACAGAGTCTGACGCCCTGATGACCCCCTACCCCCTCCCCGAAAGCGGAACGGAAAACTTCCGTGGCAGAATAAAGTGCTGGAACACATACCAAATGAATTTAAGTTTTGGATAGTAGACATAAACGGATAGATACGTCAATAAACAGAAGAAGTTTGTGGTAGGGATAGGAATCACGCGGGAAAAAAGATTGAAAACTGGGAGGTGGTGCGACATGGGCATTGCGGAATCAGGGAATGTCGCGGAAGGACACTTGAAACGCGACATTTCCCGCATCCGCACTGTCCATACTGCCCTTTGCCACCATAAAGGGCTGCAAGATTGGATTTTGAATTCACAAACGGCTGCGAGATTGGATGAATTCACAAAGAGCTGCAAGAAGTGGTTCGTGGGTGTATTTCCTCGGTTATTCGACCCTCGCAATACTGCATGTTAATCGGAAAGATAATCGGTATGCAGTCCTGATTGGAACGGAATCTCAATTGGCAGGGCATCTTGTTTGCTCATTGACGGTGAACGGTTCAGGAATGGAGCATCATTGACGCAATGGAGGAATCTCAGAGCAACAGACACCCGCCTCCGAGGCTATATCGCATCATCTTGAACGCGGCGGTATGTAAAAGAGGCATTTTTTGGGGATGCGAGCACGGCTTTATATCATATACATGGACTTGTTTCATATGTGAAACCGGCGTGTTCACAAATGCATGCTGTGCAGCAGACTGACAGCACAGGGGTCTGCTCAATATAAAAGCCAGATTTCGGCACGATTCAACCGCTTTTTGCTTATGACATGGCGTGGCCTCTGAAGGCCGTGAATACTAATTTTAGATTCAGCCCGAGACGAAATGCAGACATGAGAACACTGGTCCCAGAATGGGTGATTTTCGGGAAAAGCCGCACTAGCTCTTTTGGCAAGGTTCGGTATTGATGACCCATAGTGAACAGTGGCCGGAAGATCAGCACCCGCTCGGAGGAAGAAGAAGTCGGCGCTTGTTTCTAGCGGGCCCATGTGGCGTGCAGAGCTCATGTCTCGGGAAGCTTAAGTCGTGGGAGGGGCGCGCCCAGAGCGGGAGATGAGATGAGTGCGGCAGGCGCAGATTTTCGCAATGCGGTACTACATTTCTTCACCACATGGCTAAATCATTGAGATCCAAGCCCAAGTTGCGGGCCAAGAGCATCAAGCGGAAGGCCGAATTCAGCAAGTTCGTTGAGGACAGAGACAGTCGCTTGGCCCAGAAGAGCTTGGAGCACTTGCAGAAACAAGCCGCGGACAAGGCCGCTGAAGCCGCACAGGGCAACGCTGACGAAGCCATGAGTGATGATGTCAATGGCGATGCAACCATGGCCGCAGCCGAGGCCCCAAGCGTGACCTCGAAGCCCAAGAGCTCTCGTCGCGATAAGAAGAAGAACAAGAAGGGCAAGCGCAACCGGAAGAACCACCTCTTCTAGACCCCGCACCGGGTCATGGGATCCGCGCGAGCCACCTCTTCTGGACTTGTACCGGCACCAAGACCGGCAGCTTGCTCGAGCAAAACTCAGTGTACCAGAGGCGATGTGGTGGGTGTCTTCAACAAGCGGCAAACAGTGGGTTGGCTGGTGCCGGTGTGGGTGCACGTGCTCTCGCACTGGTCAGCAAATAAAAGAGCGCCCGCTTGCGACCGCTTGCAAGCGGAGTTTTCCGAGGTGGAAGGATGCTGCTTGAGCCATTGATGTGGCCCAACTCGGCATAAATCCCTATTGGCGACCCAACAGACGGCTGTATTCGCCTAACAGACCAATCCGGCCCGATCAACCCCACACCCTAACCCATCTCATAACAACAGAAGTATTAAATCCCAGGCCACAAGGCATTTTAGGTGAAGCAGTGGTGAAGTAAGAGCACAAAGTTTCATAGGATAGCATAGCTCAAGTGTACAGTATCAACTTGCTCTTTTTAGGTAGCGCATTGTTGCTGTATTGACACAGCTTCTGTATGTAGCAGAATCACTGGGTCCTTATCTGTGGGACAATACCCGGATAAGGCACTTTCTTTCCTTTCTTGGATGCAACTCAGTTGCAAATCTCCGGGTCGCGCACTACCACCAACGGCCCACGGTGCAAGCACAGGCCCACCACACTTTAGAGGAGATGCATGTGGATCAAGTCCGCTGCTGCCGCCTGTGTGCCATTTCATTCCCAAAGTCTTTCTTCATTATTCTTGTATGGCTCTAGTAAGGCCTAGGGCTGCGGGGCGAAAATGACCGTCAGCTTGATGAGTCAAAACAATAAGAGTCGACGGCATACCCGACCTGTTCTTGGAGTGTCTTAGACTCCGGCCATAGTCTTCCGGTTCCAGCTCTTGCACTTTTTCACTTTTCCAATTCTCTGCTCCTGTCTAGTCTGTAGCGCTCAACATTTATCAGAAAGGGCATGGCCTGGTTCAGCTGACATGAGGATGACTCGCTCGCATAACAACATTAGAAGCTGCTTCGTTTCCCCCGGTCCTCTGACAAATCTGATCACTCGGACCAACATATCACTCGAGCCACTTATTATTGCACCCGCTTGAAAGATAAAAAGCCTTTCGTCCTCTCTGACGGCTCTAATCACTCTGACCTGCGGTCGCTGAGAAAATCTCTGACTGAAATATACCACTTCCTGCAAATGCATAAGAAAAACCATATGCAACGCGAACTGCTCTATTGCTTGAACCTCCTTCAGCTTTAACAGTCCTTCAAGAATTGGACAAATTGCAATGTTTTGTTCAACAAAAGCCGACCGCCGGACCCAGTCCCGTACCTGCGTTCCATGCTGTCCCCCTAGGCCATACGGCCATTGAATTCCCTCTTCACGTTATCAGTTTGTATGATATCAGTGTCGTTTTCAATGGGTATAGCGCATTCCCCGAAGAATTGATCTTTCAAGTACAGGATCATCCATACCAGGCCCTTAAGGCAGAAATGCTTCACGTTTGCACCTTGAGATTATGTTTCGATCGATGCGGTGCTTCAGCAGCACCCGCGTTTCAAACAGATTCTGAAGCTGCCAAACACACGCGAAGAGATCTCAGTTTTGTCTGGATGTCGGAGAAGACTCCGTTTTCTGCGTTTGCCTTCAGCCTCCCTGCCGGAAATTCTGTAAGATCACAAACAATCCCTTTTTTTTTTGAAGCCATGAAGCACAATTTTCTCATCTCCTCTGTATTAGCCTTCACTTTTTAGAACTGTTGGTACGCTGTGCGTCACAAGACCGCAGAGCGAGCGGGACGAGGGAGCCATATATATATGTCAATCTTGACCTGCACACAAGACCGCGTGTCTAGTTTGCAACCATGTAAATGTATTGAGAGGATAATTCCTATTCATTAGCAGATACATTAGCATTAGTGGGTGTGGTTCTAGGAGGCATATTTGACGACACTCCAACCTGGGTTTGTATGAGTACCCTTATGAAGTTAGCAGGCAGCTAGTCTTTTATATTTGGGGATCGACATTCACCCATAAATCGTCTGATGTATTCTGGTCGTCTAGGAGACCAAAACATGCACAGTGGCTAAGCATAGCGCGCTCAGTCTTTGGTTGTCAACAAATTGTCTGCCTGCACAATTCGGCCAAACGCCCTAATTATGCAAGTCACGAACTCCTTGACACTTCTGAGTGCAATAGCAACTCATGATGACTCAATACCGATTGAGGGTGAGTATTAGAGTATATGATAATTGTATTGGTGGACTCCTCTTTCCTCCTTAGGGGTCACATAAAACATGGATGCAAGTGATGGAAGGCAAACAGAATGCCATGGTATTATGGTGGCATTTAGTCGACTATAGTATTAAACTGTCTCAATGAATAGCTGCTGCCGACTCCATGAAGATAAAAAAATAGGCCGTTCGGTTTAAGCAGACTGAGGATGTGACATTCCATGTGATGTTCTGTCCTTGGATGGTGTTCTTGAATGATTCCTTGATCAGTCTCCTTTTTTCATATAGTTTGACGATTCATTTCGCCACATTCAAACTGCCCTTTGGAAGTTCCCAAATTTGTTTCTGCCTTTATCTGAGTAACTTATATTGAGTCATTACCCTTTTTCAGAATTGAACAATGCAATTGTTGAGAATCTTTGCTGTGATAGAGGCGCTGACCAGTAGAGTGCACTAGTCGAAAATGGCGTGCTTAATGGCTGTCCAATTTCTTGCAGCCATACCAGTTCACCGCACACACCCCTTCTATTGGGTAATCAGCCTCTGCTTATTCAAAGCTCTCGCGCTAGTTCTAATTCATAGCAGCCTCGCCAATGGTTTGCACGCCGTAAAAAGGACGCCACAGGTAGCGTACAACCAGCACGCGAGATTCTTGAAAGTGCACACCGTGGGGCGGCAGCAAGGATCCTTATATGTGGATGTGACGCGCTCAATACCAGCACCTGCGCCGCACCTTTGTGGGCATACAAGCGCTTACACTTGCCCACGGAACATACCAGAACATTCTTTTGCAGCCACCGCACGCCGAAGTATTCGAGCATATAAACGCCTCCAGTCCCCTTGAGACCCGCTCATCACCCAATTTTAGATCCAGTGTTCCGCACGGCGCTCAAGACGGGCTTGTGAATTTGTAAGTAAGAATATGTGGTTAAGGAATTTGACGATGGAGTGCCGAGCTTGGTTCGGAAGTTTGCCATAAGAGGAGAATGCAGCCGCCTCCATATTTTACGGTGATTGGATAATCTTGCGATGGCATTGGCCACTAACGGGGGATGAGCACTTCCCCTCACCAAACATCTTTATACACTAGGATCTCTTGAAAACATGCTCCAGCGAATGGTGCGCGTGGCTTCGGTCAGCGAGCGGGCTGCAGGACAAGTGTTTTGCTGTACGGGTGCAAGTGCGGGTGCGGGTGAGAACTTGGCTTGCAGTGCACGGGTTTTGCGTGCGAGAGGCGACGATGAGAATGTTGCTGCGCAACATTGGCGCAGTGCCGAGGAGAACCCGAAGGACCAGGTGCTGCCGCCAAACCATTCCATACGCTTTTTGCAAGTGCTCGATTCCCAACGCTCAGTTCTGTCTTGTGTCGCCGAACGACGCGACATGGCCGTCCAACGGGCAATGCCTGGCGCATGTGGCTTGGCCAATACGCACTCCCGGGGCCCGCGCGCAGCGTCGTCCCCACCCAACTCCCATAACATTCACTGTACCTTGCAGTCCATCGCCTCCTCAGTCATCACCCTGATAGACCATACCACATTCCCTTCGGCCCCTTCCACTATAATGCCTCTGGTCTCCCCACAGCCGCCTGGAAAAGAGACCCCGGCTCAGCCCGCCTCTCCGCAGACTCATAATGACGCTCACAATGTCGCCCCCCAGATCCATGATGTCGTCCCCTCCGATCTATCAACGACGACCCCCGAAAAAGCCCCCGAGCAGCCCAAATCCCTGCGTCTGCCCTCCAAGAGGCTGGAAAAAAAACAGGCCTTCATAACCCGCACCATCTGGTCGGTTGTGATGATCGCGGGCTTCCTTGTCCTCATCGTGCTGGGGCATTTGCCGATTATTTTGTTTGTGATCTTGTGCCAGATCCTCATCTTCAAGGAAATCATCTCGTTGACGTCGGAGCCTGCCCGTGACAAGAACTTGCCCTTCAACAAGGCGTTGAACTGGTACTTCTTGATCACCACGGTGTACTACTTGGATGGCGAGTCCATTTTTGCGTTTTTGACGGGAATCTACGCCAACGATGTGTTGATTTTCTGGTACAAGAACCACAAGCTTGTGGCCTACACCATGTACTTGGCGGGCTTTATTTTTTTCGTGTGGACGCTCAAGAAGGGCTTCTACAAGTTCCAATTTGCGCAGTTGTGTGTCACCCACATGACGCTCCTTGTGGTTGTGTTCCAGAGCCACTTGATCATCGACAATATATTCAATGGCATCATCTGGTTGATATTGCCCTGCTCCTTGGTGATTGTCAATGATATCTTTGCCTATCTCTGCGGCATCACCTTCGGCCGCACACAATTGATTGCTATTTCGCCCAAAAAGACCGTCGAGGGCTTTGTGGGCGCCTGGGTATGCACCAGCATTGCTGCCGTTCTTATCAGTGACTTTTTCTCCAAGAGTGCCTATGCCATCTGCCCTGCGACCAACTTGTCGACCACCCTCTGGAACTACCCGCACTGCGAACCCAACCCGGTCTTCATCCTGCAGTTATACCAGCTTCCTGATAATGTGGCTGAGTTGGTGGGAACCAAGGTGTTGTTCATTAAACCGCTATACTTGCACGCGGCAGTGTTGGCTACGTTTGCATCCTTGATTGCGCCTTTCGGTGGCTTCTTTGCTTCAGGGCTCAAGAGAGCTTTTGGAATCAAGGATTTTGGCGATACTATCCCCGGGCACGGTGGCATGACCGACCGCTTCGACTGCCAGTTCTTGATGGGCTCGTTTTCCTACTTGTACTACCAGACATTCATTGCGTCCAGCAACATCAACTTGAGCAGTGTTTTACAGATGGCGGTTTTCCACTTGAGCGACGACCAGATCTTACAGTTGGTCAAGGCGCTCTTGAAGTACCTTGATAATAACGGGTCGCTTGAGCAGACCCTGATGGAGACGATATATGAGCTTTTGCCCTAGACATACACGGCTGCGGCGTGCCGGGGAGGTCCTATGTTGTCGAGGGCAGGACTGAGCCCGTATAGTAGCCTCTGTGGTGCTGGCACGATAATATATGCAGTAATGGTGCTGTCTACGGCATCATGTGTCGAAGATGTAGCGCGCGGTACCAGCGGTTTATAGTTAAAGAATGTTTTGATCCCGGCGAGCCCCGCCACCCAGGTTATATGCAGGAGCCCCGCCTAACCGATACACCTGCAGATTTCTGAGTCACTGAATCACCAAGTCTAAGCTGAACATACCTTGGGGTTTGCAAAGTTTGTCTGTACATTCGGAAACTCTTATGCTTCTGGAAATTTCTGAAACCTTATGAAACTTTTGGATGACTACTGGCAAGGTGCCACGTTGTGTATTGATGAATCCGGTGGAGCGTTGGCGACTTGCGAACGTTGCGCAATGCTGGAGAATATGCGATTCCTTCAAAAACGCTTGGCATTTCCGTAACTCTGCTGAAACTCTGCTGAAACTCTGCTGAAACTCTGAAACTCAACCAAAACACTGCTTTGCCAACCGCTGGCCGTGTATTCCAGAGTGAAATCACCGATGGTGTCGTTCAGCCGGGGAAGCTTGCCGGGTGTGTGCAGTACGTCGACGGCGGAAGTTGCATAACCGGGCCAGTGATCCATGAAGTCAAGATATCTGCATGCGAGCCAACGACCAAACTGGCGACAACCAGCGGAGGCCCGTACACCGTCGTGCTGGAGACCAAGCCGCCGGTCTGCAGGGGATTCTGACGTCAAGTGCTGGCGAAGCGTGGCAGCGGGTTCGATACAGCTCGATCTGCATAAACTTCCCCGTTGGGGACCAGCCAGGCGCTCGCCCCGGTTGGCTTCTTTCCCGATCTGGCGCGCGTACCAGTTTGTCCTGCACACCGGCGTGCTGGTGCCGAATCCGGCACATTTTCGCAGCCATGCGCGCCAAGACTGCTGGTCTGATGCAGCGCTTGCTGCAGCGCTTGCTGCAACGCCTGCCGCAACGGCTGTTTGCACTACTGGTCCTAGGACCGTTCGCCGGTACCAGCATGCTGGCACCCGTTCTCCACAATATAAATACGATGCTTCCCGCCGGTTTTTGACAACCACAATTTGCTATCACCGCCACTCCTTCAGCGTCTTCTCATCATTCACCGCTCCTTCAACTCTACCAGGCCCAAGACAAACACAGAGCTACTTTCTCCTTACGCAATAGCCTAGTCACTCTTGATACAGCCTAGTCACTCCTGATACAGCCTAGTCACTCCCAACACAGCCTAGTCACTCCCAACACAGCCTAGTCACTCCCAACACAGCCTAGTCACTCCCAACACAGCTCACCCAAGATGCACGGCTTTCTCCCCTTGCTTTTCCTCATCCAGACGATTGTCGCCATCCCCATTCCACGGGTGATCACCAGGGTCCACACTGCTCCCGCTGTCACCCTCACCTCCACCTATATTACCGGCACAACCACCGTGTGGTTGCCACCGATTGAAATCTTCATTTCCGATGGAGTCACTTACACTTCCACGCTCACTGAAGGCCAGTGGGCCACCACCCAAGTCATCACCACGTCCACATATGCTGCGCCTATAACCACGCAGGGTCAAGCCGACCCCACGCCGACAGCAGTGCAGGCGAGTGTTCAAGCCGGCGAAGCGGCCAGCACCCAAGGCCCTGTGAACGGGGCTGCCCCTCAAACATCCCCATCCGCCGGGTCTGCTCCCACCACACTGGCTCAGGCACCTCAACCGATTGCTGACACCACTTCTCCAGCCGCCGAAGTCCCAGTTGCATCGGCCGAAACAACCACCTCGACTCAGGCCACTTCTGAGCCA
This sequence comes from Metschnikowia similis, assembly GCA_002370765.1. NCBI lineage: Eukaryota > Fungi > Ascomycota > Pichiomycetes > Serinales > Metschnikowiaceae > Metschnikowia > Metschnikowia similis. Next base: position 20,104 of record NKZP01001308.1, read on the forward strand.
CAGCCTGAAAACAACCAGCAGAATACAGAAGCAGAGCTGACGACATCCAGCCCACCACAAAACATACAAAGTGGTGGAACCACTGGAACCACTGGAACTACTTCCGAAACTACTTCCGAAACTACTTCCGAAACTACTTCCGAAACTACTTCCGAAACTACTTCCGAAACTCCAACCTCCGAAACTATTGCTGCACCCGACACTACATATACGTCCGCGGTCACTACCACTAGCTCAACAACAGCTACCGTGGCACAGGCCGAGACATCCACTTCATCCGTGCAGACCGTACAGGCGACTTCTGGAAGCTCCACGGGAATCGGGGCCCCAGGTACCATCGTCTACTCCCCTTACGCGGACGACCGCTCATGCAAAACATACGAGGCCATCCAGACCGACTTGCAGCTCATCCAGTCCAAAGGCATCAGCAAGATCCGCTTGTACAGCACCGACTGCCTTTCACTCAGCGCGGTTCTTCCTCTTTGCCTGCAAATGGGCATCACCGTCAACCAGGGCTTCTGGATCCTGGGCGCAGGCGTGGACTCCATCGACTCTAGTGTGTCGGACCTCATCGAGTGGGCCAACACCAACGGCTGGGGCATTTTCGACTTCATCACCATCGGAAACGAGGCCATCAATTCGGGCTTTTGCTCAGTGTCGGACTTGATCTCCAAGATCTCCAGTGTCAAGAGCTCCTTGAGAAGTGCAGGCTACACGGGCCTGGTCACCACGGCAGAGCCCCCGGCCACGTTCATCGCTTCGCCGGAATTGTGCACCAGCTCGGACATTGACTTTGTCTCCGTGCAGCCTCACAGCTACTTCAACACCAACTTGTACGCCAGCCAGGCCGGCCAGTATGTGGTGGAGCAGAGAGACCAGGTTGCGCAGGTGTGCTCCAAGTCTGCATACATCAGTGAAACTGGGTACCCGCACAAGGGCGACACTTATGGAAACAACGTGCCCTCTGACGCCAACCAATTGGAAGCGCTCCAGTCGATCATGCAGTCTACTGGAGGCGACGTGACCATCTTGACCACATACGACGATATGTGGAAGGACCCTGGCCCTCACAACATCGAGCAGTACTTTGGAATGATCAACCTCATCCAGTAGGGTCCGATGAAAGATCGGATCCACCACAAGGCCCATGAAAGAGCCATCACTGACCCATCACCGTATTCATCACTGATCCATCACCGAGGATCAACATTCACCTCATCACTTTGCATATAATTCTTTAATCATGACTATTTAACAGCTCCTCGTAGCTCCAGCGCTTAGTTTCCACGTTTTGAGTGCAATCTGTTCGCTACGGTATTATGTGTCTACTCCTGTCTACTCCTGTCTACTCCTGTCTACTCCTGTCTACTCCTGTCTACTCCTGTCTACTCCTGTCTACTCCT
>NKZP01001310.1:0-23946 GCA_002370765.1 Metschnikowia similis
AATATTTTTTCTTTTATTATCCAAGTATCTTAATAAAGTATTTAAATTACATAAAGTTGTTACATATATATTATCTAAAATGATAGCTTGTGATGCATGCAGCAAATATTATGCTAATGATTATTGTATTGATTATATAATTAAGTTTAGACCTAGCTATGAAATATCTTATTCGTCTATGATTTTAAATAAAGAAGAATTAATAAAATTTAATGAAAATAAGGCATATTCTTGGAAAGGGTGTGATAAATTAACTATTGGACAAGGCATTTGTTTGTCAGAATAATGCGCTGATATCAAGTAACAAGTATCTCCTTTTAAAACTGTATATGCTGCACATGATCCATCTGAATTTTTAGTTGGTTTATCATAAATTTTTCTAGGCTTTAAACCCTTTTAAATCATCTGATTTGCTCTGCTCAGTTTTGCCATCTGAATTATACCCGAAAAACACATTTAGAGGAACTTGAGCCGTATCAGAGCTACAAGTAGGAGACAAAATAAAGAAAAATTTAATTAATTATAATTATAATATTTTATATATTTTATATATTTTATTTAATACTAATGTCAACGAGTACTTGGCCTGCACGGACTCAATGTACTTCGATGCAGGAGCGCATGCAGTCATCCAATAAGGAGTAGACCACCAATGCGACGAGATGACGTCATGGTCGAGGGAGCGATATGTGCAGTCCAAGGGAAAAGTATATAAAGCCCCAGCCTGCCCGCATGGGTCGGTGGTCTGTTAGGTCTACCTACATATCCCTGTATAGCAATATACTAAAACGAGTTGAAAACTAAAGATATAAATTTATGTCATAATTATTATATTTTATTTTTAGCCTTTTTAACTAACTTTACTTAACTAAAGGGTTAATAGATATAGTTTTATAAGGACCATATTTTAATTTTACTAATAGTAAAGAATTTTTATTTAATGAAGGTTGCCTATTTAATAAAGCATATTTCGATATTTTAGGACCCAATGTAGAAGGATTTGTACTAAAATCCCATCCTCCAAAACTAGCTACTTTTTTAGGTTCAATATATAAAAATTCGCTATTTTTAAATTTAGAATCATCAATACTAAAATCACTTTTAATATTTACAAAAGCATTGGGGCGAATTAAAATAGGGTAGCGTCAAGAAAAAATCAAGAATGACTTGTTTTTCAATATTTCCATGTCTTTACCTACCTGTTGTTATTTGTGTTTACCGCATCAGAGAACTCATCCCGAAAAAGAGAGAACTAAAGGTTAATATTGATTATTCTCCTAGCAACTTCCCAGCTTCCACCCCAAGACATCCCATGACGGAGTCATTCGTGGGCCCATGCACCGGCTCTACACATCATAGTCCCCAATCATATGCCGAAGCTAAGAGGACGTATGACTGGAAAGTATGGAAAGAAGCATGCGATAAATAGCAAGCGAGAAAAGATGGCAAACAAGTGAGTTGGTGTTTTTCGATATTGAAGGAGAACTCACTAATATAGGGCGCACGGTTCGCCTACCTTCTGACAGTAATCGATACAACCAAGGAGGAGACCACCAAAGATGGCTCCTAGAACCAGACCCACTACAAATGATACCAGTGTAACCGAACCTGATGAGGAAATGCATACTTACCTCTTTGATAATATAAAATTAGTTGCTGATTCATTTGATCCACCACTGGAGAGTCCATGGTTGATTAAGGGCGCTCCGCGTGCACTTAGCTATAATGCAGACACGGAATTATCCGCTCTGCGTGTTTTAGGACACGGCGGGCTGCCTCAATGGCTCAGCAGGGCCCGATCGGGCGTATCCGTCGGCCATGTGGCGTCGGAGACAGTTTTGGGCCTGCATCCGAGAAACAACGACGTTGTATTTGGGTAATCCACGGTGTTGCGCCTGGGGGTCAGCTGGTGCCACCTCGTCCAAGTCTCGTAGATTGGGTGGGGATTGATGCGCCGTCTCCAGGTGGTCCTCATTTCACTTTCACCGCACGGCGCAGCTTATTGTGTACCCGGGCAGTGCGCTCTCCATGGTGGATCCACCACTAATCGCCTTAATGTATTGAATGCGTAAGATAATTTATCGAAAGCAAATATCGACCACAGTCGGTATCTGAAGCTACTAAAAGCAGTTTATTGGTTGCCTTGAGCATATAACCAGCCATATTTGGACCGGAAGCGGATTAGACTCAGATCATAAATCATACCCGTTCATCCAAATCATACCCGTTCATCCAAATCATACCCATTATCCAGGCCGCAGCAGAACCTGTTTGATCACAGCTTGGTAGTCAGGCCAGAAAGCCTGGTCCCTTATCCGGACAACACTCGAAGATGAGGCCAGACCGGAACTCCAGACCCACTTGATCACTCTCGAGCATCTTCGTCTGCGGTTTGCATACGCAAAAGAACCAGGCTAGCAACAGCACTCATGACCGTCATGCCTGCTACCCTGGCAGACCTGCTACTAGCACCCAAGGATCCCGCCGAAATTCTCCGGATAGCCGAGTCGCTCCCACGAATCATTGGTGTTTGCCCATTCCACGAGAAATGCATCAAAAATGCATACCAAAAATGCATACCAAAAATGCATACCAAAAATGCATACGAGAAATTGGGACGCGTCCTAACGCGCCAGCAAAACAAGCGGGCCAAGCAAAGCCCCACATCACACCGCCCATCACCTGCGGCACGAGCTTGTCACCGAGCCTGGGTGGGTGTTGCTCCGGGTCAAGCATGTGGCCATCGACTATTCCCGGGACTTTGTCCACGAGCCAGGCACCGTTCCTGGATGCATCGCCTTTGGCAAGTTGCAAAACTTCGCGCAGTCAGATTCACCGCCCAAGATGCTCATTACCCACCATTGGCCCACCTTCACGGTCTAGCTCTAACTCTACGTCATCTTCTTGGTGCGTATTCCTAAGCGGCTTTCCAGGGCCAAGCATCTGTACATCCGAACTGTTTCTACCATCCAAGAGCGTCGTTTGCTGGGGAGGGTTTTCCCAATTCATCGGGGACTTCTTATGACTAGGCGTTTCTGTCTAGGCGTTTCTGTCTAGGCTGCGAGTGTTGAAGACCAAAGACTGAGCGCGCTATACTCAGCCACTGTGCCGTAGGCCGGGCTATATATCCCTTTTTAACTTTATACTCTTGATTGATATCTTTTACCATCCTTAAATATAAAAATATGCCCCCGCGTATATAATAATGGGGCCAACAGGATCAATAAAAGGTTTAGGTTTAAAGTGATGATTAACTATTAGATTTTTTGGAATAGCTAATTCTATATGATTTTAGGGCACTTTAATGTATTTCCAAATTTCTGTATAATTTGTTGAGGATATTTTATATTTAGCAGCTAATGTATAAGATGTTTGTAAATATCATATTATTCTTCTAAGTTTATGAATTTATCTCTTAAAGGTTTATTTCCCCCGAGCATATTATGACTATTTAATTAGTAGTCAAATTATAAAAAAGGATTTTTTTATTCTTATATATATAATATAAGAGTTAGACGTAAATTATGATTAAATGTATTACAGATAAAACATAATGATAAGAATAAATGGCGGGATTACTATTAATAAAGTAAATTTATTACCCGACCTTCGGGCGGGCATATATACCCCGCCAAGCGGGGAAGTATATACTTAAAGATCATACAGATTACAAAAGCGATAAAGTAAAAGAATTATGACTTTTAAAATTTATTTCTAAAGAAATTGATCATGGTGAAGATGAATTTGATACTTACCAAGGAGAGCGGTATGCCGGGGGACCAGAATACATTAGAAAATTTATGGGTGAATGACAATCCCCAATATAAAAGGCTAGCTGCCTTCTAACTTCATAAGAGTAATCATACAATCCCAGGCTGGAGTGTCATCAAAGATGCCTCCTAGAACCAGACCCACTAATACTCATGTACCTAATAATGATGATGATGGAAAAGTCCACAACTATCTCCATGATCCAACGTCTGTGCTATCAGAGCGTGGACCACCACTGGACATCAGTCCATGGTTGCTCACCGGTCCTCCTAGCACATCCATGTATGACGCAGATGAGGAAATATCCGATCTACAGCCAGCATCACTGCATACTACACCTATGTAAATACTACACCTATGTAAATACTACACCTATGTAAATACTACACCTATGCTTATACTACACCTATGTTATCCTTTTTGCACCCATGGAGGGGCCGCGCATGGTTGCAGCCGCGGCTGCGAAAACGCTAGTTGCACCCAGGCCTGCCGCGTACCGCAGACGTGAAACCAGCTTGTGATCTCTTATATTCTTTTTCCGGATCATACCTTGGATGATTCGATTTGCCGTAGGCTTTTCAATGGGAGTGACTTTGACCAAAGCTAACGATAGTCTTCATAGTATCCTCTAGGTATGTGTGACATGTCCATTGGGTTCCGAGGATTCAAGTGAGACTTCTCTTGAATCTACACTAGATGTATTTCTTGTGGGTCTGGAATTGACACTCTCTTGGCCTGTCTCATCTCCGTAGTTTATCTGATTACTATTGAAAGCTATGGAAAACGTTCTCCTTTTATAGTATTGGAGTTGAGCCCTCAACTTAGGAAGCCAAGGATTAGGCCACTATGTAAACATCCGTATTAGTACCCTTTAATGAGAAAGTGCGGCTCGGTTCTTCTCGGCTCTTGACCTTCAACGCTCCCTCTTAAGGGCGATCTCCAATATTTCCTAGTTCGCGTAGACTTTCAACCGGCTGTATTGAAGTGCCTTTGTTAATATATATGCACACACCTTTGTGTTCACATATTCAATATCAACATCACAATCCCTATAACACTCTCTGACAAACTCCACCTTGACACCGATGTGCTTTGATCCATGCAATGCTTTGATCCATATGATGCTTATTTCCTTTGATAGTCATGATTCCAGCTTGATGGTCACAGAGTATTTGGATTCTCTTCCTTTCTGTCAACTCCTCTAAAAGATTGCTGATCCATAGTGTTTCTGCTGTTGTAGCACCAAGTGCTAACAATTCTGAAAATAGAGTGGGCGTTGCAACAGTTGTTTGTAATTTTGACTTCCACAGGACAGGTGAATTTCCATGCATTATGACGGATCCAGTAAGTGAACGTCTTTCATCTAGTTTTTCTGAAGCATAACTAGCGCCTGAGTATGCACGAATGTGGCAGTTGGAATCTGGGCTATGGGTGAGTCCTAGTGTTCTTGTTGTTGTTCTTGTTGTTCTTGTTGTTGTTCTTGTTGTTGTTCTTGTTGTTGTTCTTGCCAAGAGGTTTGCCAGACTGTGGAAAGCTCGTGGAAATTTTAAATCAAATCCCTGGGTCCCTTGAATCCTAATGGTCCAAAGCTTATGTGCTGAGACTCAACAAATCTATACCCTGAAGCACCCCAAACGTGTGGAACGAAGTGATATTTGAACCCATTGGAAACTTGGGCTCAATGAGCTAAAAATGAAAAAGGCCTTTCCTGAAGAACAATCCTGGTCTCAAGCACTCTATGTTGATGATCTGCTTGTGCTTGCGAACAAATTGAACATGTGTCTAAACTAGGAAATGATCAGCACGACCTTTGAAGAACTTCGGAGAGGCCAAGAAATACAACATCGGAGTGGGATGGCTATAAAAAGTACATCTTACAGATTACATCGAGGATCTTCTGAAACTTGCCGAGGCTCTCACCCCAAGATGGCGCACGATGGAGTCGCTGGTGCGAGCACTACCGACTGCCCTATTCCTAGTAATATTGCTGAAGCTCTGAAGGTCCTTTGGTGTTTTGACGCGTGATGGTCCTAGGTATGCAGCATCGGCTAGTCACCAGACAAAGAAGAAGGATCCATCATGAGACCCACACGACACCTCGTATAGGGAGCTATGTAATGGATTGCTCCAGTCCAAGACTCAGGAGTTCCCACGGGACATTGTGGTTGAGACTGATTAGATCTGGATCAGACTCAAGAAATTCCGAACGCTAACATTTTGGAATCCTGTCATCGTCTTTGCGTCCTGGAACCCTTGAAATAGTAAGATATTGGGCTACGATTCTCCCTAGCTACCAACGTGTGGAGTCACGTTGGTGATCAATGTAATTGGCTCTTGTTTTGAAAAGGTCACATTATTGCAAACGCAAAACCCAACCCAAGTGTATTGAGAAGCACCCCCAAACGCATGGCGAAACGATGTGGTGTGAAGCTGTAGAAAGCTTCTTATTGGGCATTCTTGCAGTTGCGGTTGTATACTGGTTGAAGACCATTTATGGGGTAGCGCATTTGCTAATCCATCTAAGCCTCCCTGCCCTATTTACGTCTGCAACAAACTCACGTCTGCAACAAACTCACGTCTACATACTCACGTCTACACAATACTCACGTCTACACAATACTCACGCCTGCAACAATACTCATGTAGGTGCAACACAATTAACCTGACAGTCACAGGTGAAACCGTCGGTACCACCTGGAGACGGCGTCCAAATCCGAGCCTATCTCCGAGACGTGGACCACCAGTTGACCTTTCCAGATGCAACGCCGTGGATTGATGCAACGCCGTTTTCAGGTGGGGCTAAATCGTCTATAGGCTGGATGGTTCCCGTGTTTGGGTCAACAAAACTCCTCGTAGTACTTGACGTAACAGCTGCAAAAGAACATAGCACTGGGGGTGGTTAAATAGATGGTGATAGAAAATACGCTTGATATCGCCAAAGGCAAGGCGAGCCAAATTCAGGTAAGATGCATACTTTAAGGTTAATAAATGCATAGGGCACTACGCTGCTACGCCAATACACTACTGCTATTAATAAACACTACGTTGTCGCTGAATCTGTGACAGGGCCAAGAGACATCCAGACATCTATTTGTGCTGTTGCTTTTATTGTTCGTGGCGTCTTGCATACTAGAAATGCAATACTGCTCAGCTATACTGCTCAGCTATACTGCTCAGCTATACTGCTCAGCTATACTGCTCAGCTATGCTGCTAACTGGTGTACGCACTGGTGTTCTAATATCATAATGCTGGATTTTGTGCTACCTCCACTGTAGAAAGAGTGGCTCTTTGATAACCCCTGATTTGCCGCATTTAGACGAAATCTGTCTGATGCGTCTCTGAAGCTTCCAGGAGTTCACATATTCAATAGTAATGACTGGAAAGATTTAGATAAGGTAGAAATTTGGGTTGTTACTCCCTGCTTTGCGGCCTTGTGCAGTCGGTCGCCTTTCCTCAAAGATTCGCTTTTTCCCTAAGCAAATAGCTGGCCTTGATTTGACAGATGATGATGCAGCAGAACACCCATATTGGTGAGCATGTACATTCCCTCTCTTGCAATGTCAGATTCGTTGCGGCCCATCACAATATTCTATGATTGTCTTCTCGAACCACCTTTTGGCCAAATTGAACCCCATTTCAGTCATGTCTGATATTTGGTGCAACCATTTCAAAGAGGAACCCTAGGGTATTTATACTCGGCCAACAGACAGAATCAGAGCAGACACTGTGCTGCTTTAGAAATATCAACTCACCCTTACTTCAAACTCCACAAAGAGCCGAGTGAACGACTTGCAAAGGTGGATATCCGAGCCCCGCCATGAAATCACTGCAGTTTCCATATTACTCCCATTTCTTCATCACGGTTTCATCATGGCAGGCGACAGTTTTCCAAGGAGGTGCAATTTCCACCACACTAGCCAGGCATTGAAAGTGATATACTGGTGGATATTCCAGGGAATTCGCTCCACCTGGCTGCTCCAAAAGAATTTTCTCTTAGACACTAGTGAACAGGTTCTCTAGGAGCGTCGCTGACATGGTTTGGACAGATCCATAAGCTGGCAATTGTAGTGAAGGATAATTAAACCCACTCCAACTTCAACGGTATCTGCACAAAATGTAAAACAATAATGTACCTCTTCAACAGGCTGAGCGTAGCTCGGTACAATGACAAAATACATTCAAACGGTGTCTGTCTGCCTTCATTAAGTAAAAATGGCTCTCACCACATCGACCGGTAAAACTGCCACAAGCCATAAAGAAAGCTACTCTTGGAGAGGGGCACAGAACTTGTGAACGTTCTCCTCGTCAACCATGGAGGGCGGTGGACCCGCCCGACACAGCTGCTTGGGCTCTCCTGAGAACAATAAACTCGCTTGAGCCACTGGAGAGGTTCATAGTGAGACTTTCAAGTGACGGAACTTGTGCCATTCATGTCTCCAAAACGCTATGATTCATCTTCAACGTCTCTCACTGCCTTAAATCCGAAGAAAAACCCACTCTTTCGAAGCCGGTGAGGCCTCTGCGGAATCTTGAAGTACGGTGCTTTCCAATCACGGATCAGAAGCACGTCGCAAAGTTCAAACTGAGCGGACCAACGACGCAAGAAGTGAAAACAAGCATGGCTCTTAACAAGGCAATGCCATTATCACATCCAGCACCAACTGGATCATTTGTATCAATAGCCGTCACGAAACAATGAATAATGGACACCCACTGCGCCCTGTCATGTTAAGAATGCCACAAGGATTTCTGCAGCAATAGATTTCAACGTTGCACTGTTCAGGGAAGTTCAAGCCGCCAACGATCGCATAAATCAAGAAGTCTGCCCAAGGTGGGTGGATGGCAAATTGTGGAATTGATTAATTCTTTTTCGCCAGTCAGGGAAAGTAGGAACTGATTTTGCAGCGGCTTGGCCTGTCTGCATGACTATCTGACTGACCTTATGACGGTCTGATCAGACCATTTGAGCACGCATAGGCTACACATTCATGGCCATGTGACCCGTTGTAACAGATCATATAAATCCCGTAGAAATGAACCCTAATTTGTCAACCATCGGATCATAAGTTTTCAACATGCAAGCTTGGTTAGCACATTGGCCAACTAGACACGCTCCAAAAGCCCCTCAAATAAACGTCCGATTTCAAGATCCATCACATCACTATGACTGCTCTCGAGAACCTTGCCGATCCTGGAAATAATCAAGAGTCGCAACCGGGTGATCAATGGCAGAAGCCGCACCAACTCGGTGTTGCTGAGCTTGGACACTGCGTGGTCTGCGGTGTCAAACCCATCTGTTAAAAACGACAAATGAGTATCAATGGCCTGAAAGAAATTGAAGAACTTGATGTAAAACGTCACCAGCGAAGCGGCCGGGAACGTGTAGTACTCGAGCCACTCCTCAAGGTCGCCGAGTATCCGGAGATAGTACTCTTCCTGGCCAAACAATGGAGTTTTCACATTCACAGATTGCCACACGAAGTCCAACACGCGCCCCACTTCAGTAATCATCGTTTCAAGCGAATATGCCATACCTGGGTTCGCCTGAAATTTAATGAACTTTCTCTGGATCTGGAGAATCTCCGCATCGGTATATGTTATAAACCTGCTTTGCTGGCTGTGCAGAAATTCTTCCGCCTGCTTCTTATAGAAATCGGTTTTCAAGTGTGTAAAGGCCTCCTCAAAGGGTACCGTCCATGCACTGATGCGAGGCTCTGACGGCTCGATGTCCGGGTCGCTTTCCTCGAGCTCGGGGTTCAAGTCAATATCAGTAGTGGGCATCTGCTCACTGGGCAAAACCACCTCCTCATCTGGCGCAGAGTGAAGCGGCGTGGGGGGGAGTGTCATGGGTGCTCTAATCGCTTGCGCCCCTCCACGTGAGCGCACGATCACGTGCGCCGCGGCACAGGTGACTCGGGGCACAGGTGACTCGGGGCACATGTGACTCGGAGCACATGTTGGCGGGGCGGGCCCAGCGCGCGCTTGCCGGTCCCCACGTGCTCCACCGCGTGATGTGGACAAAAATGACGTGACCCTTCCCGCGGCCGCTCACGTGACCGTACCGCTCTCCCGATATCTCCGGCGATCCTGTGCGTTCTCCGCGCACGGACCCGCAGAAAACGCTTTGCTCTGCGGCTTATCAGGCCAGCCCGCAAACAGAGCAAACCGATACTCCCTCTTTTCCTCCCATCCCCTATCTCTGAGGCCACCCGAAAAAAAACCCTCAAATTGCCTGATTTGTCCTCTGCCCCTCTGTCAAGTCCCGCAAGAACTGTCGCTTTCAAATTGCAACCAACCCCATCAGCCAATTTAAGCGCCCATACAAATCCGCAAGTCTGCCGTAGCCTGAAGCGTGGCTAATTGCAGATCTCAAGCTCACTGGTATCAGGGCATTTATTCCGGCCTGGCTGTAAAAATATCAAACACGGCTGACACGGGTCTCAAACTAGCTCTAGCTTAAGTCCCCTTAACAAATCTGGACACAGGTGTTATACGGACTCGGTCTTTCTCGGTGGGAGCAAGCCTAAGTCGATCCACTAGAGTATCAAGCCACAGAAGTCAGCCCGCTGAAACAGGCTTGCTGTCCCAACGCCCCTCCCTGCAGGAAAGTACTCTATCCACATCAATCTCGATTCCATTTGAAGCCACCGCCCGATCCCAATGCCTGTTTCGGAAGTGCACCTCGAACAAAAAGCACCAGCCTTTCCAAAACGAGGCAACACAAAGAGCAAGAAATTTGACATCAACGCATCTGGATTTGAGTCTGGGCTCTTTCAGCGGCCAGAGGCTGAACAATGGCAAGGGCACAAATCCAATGGCTTCACAAGGAAGCTCAATTACTACCAGGATCCTTACATTCGGTACTTTTTAAACATGCAGCCGCCAATCTCTCGGCCACCCGTGCTCAATAGCAGGTACTTGCGGCGAAACGCGAAATTCATCGGCCAGCAGCACAGCGGGTCTTCGAGGTACGAAATCAAGGTCGAACTCAAAAACGTTGACTTGGAGAGCTCGGTGGTTACAGGCTTTTTCCAGATCTCGGGGCTTACTGACGAACACCCGCTCATAACAACGTGTTTCAAGGGCGAGATCATCAACAACCCCCTCCAAAGACTGGAATGGGGGGCCCCGCAAAATCATATACATAAGAAGTACTCGTTCATTACCGAGGAGAACAATTGGTCTTCGTTTCCCAAGAACGATCTCGAACACTGGAAGAAGTTGACGGGGTGTCCCAGCAGTTACACAGAAGCCGAGCTACGTGAAAGACTACAGATGATCCAATCGGGACAACACGATCCACTGTATATATACATGCGGTGGAAGGAAGAGTTTCTTCTACCCGACTCGAGGGTCAAACAGTTGACGGGAGCATCATTCGAAGGGTTCTATTATATCGTGTTGAACATTGGAAATGGACCCGAAGACCATCGTTGTGGGTCGTCGGTGAGAATTGCCCCGGGATCCATGAAAGGGCTTTATTTCTATACACAGAGCGAGAAGTTCCAGTCACTTTCGCTCGAGTATGTGGAAGAACGTGGATCATCCACGTTTGATTTTGCATAGATGCCTGGCCACAGGACCCACTGTCGCTGGCGACAGATTGATCGATTGGAGCTAGTGTGACAAGCACGTAGCGTCCTAGCTTGAGATCCCCTGCACCCGTGCACTTGGAGGTCGGCCTTCTAGATGCTGCTTGAGAAGTGTCTTGATTACTCGGTCTTTTCTCTGGCGGAGTAGATCTTGGCAGTGTAAGGCTCCTCAAAGACCAACGCGATTCTGTACATGACGTAAACAAAGGCCGAAACCAAGATACCCGTGGGCTTACCATAGTACAAGGCCGTGCCCAAGAAACAGAGCGTCGATCCGTTGTACATGGGATTATTGTTGATGTTGAAGGGGAAAGAGACGACTCTCTCCTTCATCAAGATGCCAAAGTAGTCGCCCAAGTAGGTACCGGTTACGCCCAACGCCCACATGGATGACAAAACAAGCACATTACCAAAAGCGAAGATCGCATACGCAGAGTACCTGACCACCACCGACGTCAACAACGGGAGGTACGTGGGCTGCGCCAACAACGCATTGTGGTATACGTGGTCACGGTAGATGCCCAAGGAGAAGATGATGAATGCCAAGAGGTAGCAACCTCTGTAAGGGCCGCCGACGGCTTTGGACAAGAAGTGCGTCTTATGCTGAAGTCTGGCCACGATATTCCAGAAGACAGGGTTGAATAGGATGGTCAAAAGGGCGTACTTCAACTGAGGTGTGACCTCAACGAACTGGGGGAAGTTCTGAAGGAGATACGTAACCTGGCTAGCCTTCATGGTCTGGCGTTAGTATGTATGCGCTTGAGTGGCAAGGATTGCGAGGCATGGCGAATTCGGGCACTCAATTCTAGCATTGAGAAGCGATCTGGATGGGACTTCTGCTGAGTCGTTCGCCAGAGTTGAATGATTGCGGGAGCATCTGAAAAACGTTCCAGATGTTGCTGTAGACCCCGGAGATGCGGCGAATCGGAAGAATTGAATTGGGAAGGTTTGGAGATCTGCGAATTGAAATGCCTAGAATCTGGCAATGGTGCGATTTGGAGGAATTGGAACACCTGAAAATCCACCGACCCCCCAGGGGTCCAAACAACTGAGAATCTGACCAGTATCACTATCCCAGACCAGCGCAGGCCAAGTCGCACCAATGGATTGCGATCTCAATAAATGAGTAGCGAGGCACGCCTGGCCCGGCCACTGAACTGATCCCTCGGTTCATTAGCTGCCCTTGCTGGCTATTGGCGGCCTATACATACATTGGTGGCGAGAAAAGTGGTAGGCAAGTGCGCCATATATATAGCGCGAAAACGCGCATGTGATAATGGCGTCACGTGGCTTTGTTGGGTGGGCGCCGTTGGTTGGCCTCCAACTATAGGGTTTCACTGCGTGCGTCCGTGACTGGTCCTCTCTGAATTACCCGCCGGGAGGATCCATATCCCGGTATACTGCCCTGGTCCTGCATAGTGTGAAATGAAAAGTGAGTACTTTGAATCTGTCAGCGCCTGAATCTGCATACGGCTGAGCCATTAGGATAGACGCCGGTCATTCACAGGTCATCGGAAGTGGCGCCTTGGCAATAAGAAGTGGCAACTCGGATAAGTCTATTCAACTTTCTTGGTTGACGAAATCATGGCAATTGGGCGTCAATGTTTTGGAGTATTTGCTATTGGTGGACTTATGCTCCTAAAATGGTTTCAGTTGGGAACTCTCGACAAGAACCCGATTTTTGGAACTCTTGAAACTGGAGGATAGCCTAGTGTGCACTTCATTTCAGAGTCTGGCAATACCAAGCTGGGCCAAAATGGTCATTGATAAAGTTCCCATTACAGTCCGCATGCAACAGCGGGTGGATTGGTTTGCTTAAATTCTGGACTGTGGTGGGATCGCTTTGGCGCATTGGCATGAATCATTCATTCTTCTTGGTTTGAAACATTATGGAAACACTGTTCGTGTCAGCTTGTGGCTGCGGCCCGGTGGACGATGACTGGTTTTAACCAAAGCTTCGATAAACAATCGGATAGTGTTTGTTCTCGCAGTTCCTAGTGCGTGCTCCTTCGCACAGGGGGCTCTTGCAAAATCTTGCTGCTCGTGTTTAGGGCATATGGCTCTAGCTTTGCTACTGTTGAAATGACCGTCTAAAAACACGTCGGTCAAACCTCTCGCTTGAAGACATGCGTCACCGTGCCCGGTGGCCTGCACACAACGTGAACCCGATTCATTAACGGTCAGAGGCAATTATGTTTTGTTTGACTCTTGTTAAATATTCAGCCTGTGTTTGAAGTGTGTTTGGGTGTGTTTAAAGTGTGTTTGGGTGTGTTCAAGATATGTTTTGAGTGCGTGAGTGTGTTTGAGCCACGCTTGTCTATGCGTGGACGACTACGTGATTTTTGGTGAGGATTTGGATCTATCCGGGACCTTACAGTCCAATCAGGCGTGACTACAGCTACCTGGTTCTGTGAGTGGTGATTTCGTGTCTCCATTGGAGAGGTGGGTCTAGCACCACAACTAGAGTCTCAGCCAAGAGTATCTACACCTGGGAGTAGGGAAAATGACGAGAGTCTTTCCATGGGCCACCACTGGGATGTCCAGCGCCATGTCGCAACTTAATCCGTGTTTGGAACCTCGTCGCCATAAGTACTGGAACGGCCGAAGAGGAAGTGCGGCCTTTGGTACTCTCTTCATTCAAGCGGCGGCGTTGTGTCCCCATAAACAGTGTCATGCTGTTGGCGTGAAATCTGGCTCCATAGAACACCACAGGTTTCTTACTCAGGTGTTCGACAAAAGCCGGTGCAATGGCCTAAAAAAAGGAACCAACTGGATTAATGGTTTTGGAAGCAGTCCACACCCTTGGGCCTGCCTCCGGTGGCGTACCTGGAAAAATGGAGTATTGTGGCCACGCTTTCCTTCTTTACCGAACTCGCTCGTCGTGGGAGGCGTGAAATAGGAACTATTCCCAGATCAGACATGTCGCCAACTCAAGGAAGAAAACTTCTGCGCTTTCCTGAGTCACTGCTTCACTGTGAAACATTGCACTACCACTTGCTTCCTGTTCTAGTGCTCGCGACACGGAAGTCCCCCATGAGAAGGGCACGAGATATCCACGCGATAGAAAACGATGCAATCTTCCAAAGCGAAGATCCCTAGGCCATGTCAGGCCGAACTTCCTACTGCGT
This sequence comes from Metschnikowia similis, assembly GCA_002370765.1. Taxonomy (NCBI): domain Eukaryota; kingdom Fungi; phylum Ascomycota; class Pichiomycetes; order Serinales; family Metschnikowiaceae; genus Metschnikowia; species Metschnikowia similis. Next base: position 14,493 of record NKZP01001310.1, read on the forward strand.
CTATGAACTGTGTTGGACCGGGAAGATGTGGAATTCACGGTCAGCTAGTCTTTCAAAATACAAAACCTCATAGACTACAGAGCCCGTCTGAGAGATCTGATCTATTCTAGTGGAGAGTCTACCATTCAGGCTTGCTGAAATGAACTACAGCCGGAGCAATTTGTCCAGAACAGCCCAGAATTCCTGTCAAGGCCACGCACGTGACAAGTGTCTCTATTGGGAGGACCATGAAGCGGGGTAATGCCAGGAAGCGTTTGCCGTCTGAAAGGCACTTATTCCTCAGAAGTGACTTGCCATTCCGCTGTCTCTTTCTCTGTTGATAGTCGGCTCTCTGCCTTCACTGACACGCTTCCAGCATTGGTATGGGCTCCAGGCCCCAGTCAAAAATTGAATGCGCCGGTGAAGATTGATCGTTCCAGCTGCTTCGACCACCCTCAGCAAGATTCCGAGTTCGAGTGTACAGAATGACCACGTCCGTGCTGAACGGAGGCGGAACATTCCCATAGTCATGATCATGGTGATATCAAGAACTTGTCTAGCGGACACCTTTCGAAACCCAAATTAACGCATGCGAAACAGAAACACTCGAAAGTAGTGTTTCGCCAAGCATCCCAATGATTTATCTAAGCACAGATCGCTGGCAACAGGCTATGCTACAAGACTACACTAGTCGAGAGTGTTGCGGGGAGGTCAAAAAGTCCCCCTACACTGTACTCATTGGTATCTCGAAATTACACCCCGTTTCATTAATTGATACTGTGGTGAGATTAAAGGCCCTGGTAGCTTCTCTAATCCTGTTGGCAGGTGGCACACCTAAAGGGAAACAGTCTACAAGAATAGTGGTGGTTTTTCTGCCACCAGAACATGTTATGGTCCTCTGACCGTCCACGAACCTTTGGATGGCAGCCCGCGTATCACAGATTTTGTGCTAGAGGAAAAGTGGATATGCCAGCCGGAGAGGTTGGTTTTACACCGGGCTTGTATGCTAGCCATTCCGGCCCTCAACCTTTCTAGTATCAGTGAAGGGTCCATGTAGCCGCTGCTTGGATCGTGGGATTTTGGGATTCTGGGACTCTGGGGCATTTGGTGATTTTCTTGGCGGTTGAATTTCTTGGCGGTTGAATTTCTTGCAATTTCTTGAAATTTCTTGGTGACCCTCTCTCCTGCCTTGGGGAATGGCTTGACAGTTGATGGCATCTCTGGAATAGGACCTCTCAACGTGGCCATTGGACCTGCATGGTCTTCAGCAGAGACAGATGCTTCCATCACCAACAGACTCCCGGGATAGTGTCTCCAATGGACGGTGGCCACGGGGCGTTGTGGTGGGTGTGGGTGCTCCACGTGGCCCAGAATCGGGCTTACTGTTCGCCCACGGCCTCTTTGTCGAGCTCGGCATGATGGTCCAGTGGAAAGGATGATATACTGAGCTATAGTTGCAAGGGAAGTGTTTCGACCTATGTGGTGCATTATGCAATTCAAAAGCTACAGACTAGGCAGCTCAACCATATCAAAGCCGGAATTGTTCAGCTCTCAAAGCGTCACATATACTCCACATTCAGACCCATCGCTGCGCTTCGAATGCATCTTTTCCGGACCACCACTGACTAATTGGCGCATACAGTGTTTGGATTGTGAGTCGCGTCAGGCCAGAGCTGACCGCTGGGGACGTTAGAGCTGGTGCCTTCTTATCTTAGCACTGAGCCCGTGTCAGCCATGTGGTGTTGACGTCTATACAAATGTGCGGTTTTCACGGCCGGCATACATCCTGATGAGCGTGCCAGCTAGTTGGTCTTTCTGCATAGCATATGGCGGGGTAAAGCTGTGTTAGTGACCTGAGACTGTGCCGGATTGCAAGGCGTGGGCCCGATGAAAAGCTATGAGAAATATTTGAACAGGCCCCGAGCCGTGCAGCGAGCTTGACCTGAATGTTGGTCGCAAGCCAGGGGGGGGGCATTTTAATATAAAATATCTGCATTGCGGATTGTATATGTAAGATTCAAGGAAAAAATATGTATTATGGTATTTTAATGGCCATAGCCGATACTGCTAAATTACTATTAAAAGAAATAATAATACCTACACATGCTGATGAATCAATTTTATTTATAAGTCCTACTATATCATTAATATCAGCATTATTATGTTGATCAGTAATTCCATTTGGACCAGGTATAACAATAGCAGATCATAAGCATATAATATTAACATTAGCAATAAGTAGTGTAGGTGTATTGGAACTTTATTAGCTGGATGATTAGCTAATTGTTAGACTCCCCATGGGTAGTGTACTACCCATAGGTACTCAAATTGCGATGTGCGGCTAGACGCGGTATGACGCCGGACCTGGCCCCTAGGCTCGGTGCTCTGCTTCCCTTCCTCCGAGTTCTAGACCCATAAGCCCTTATCTCGATGAGGCTTATGCGTTCGACCACTCGGCACGACTAGCCCTGTCTAGGCTCTAACGGCCGAATCCGGTGGCGCAGTCGTGTCCGACACTTCTATACAACTCGGGTGATTCCCCTTCGTTTACGTATCATCAACAAATACATCTTCTCTGGGTCCTTACACCTATCGAGCCTGACACTAAACGTAAATATTCATTATCATGTTCTATACGTTCTGCAGCACAAATAATTAGTTATGAATTAGTATTAACTACGATTGTTTTATTATGCATTTATTTGGGTAGTATGCATTGATTTGGGTAGATGCATTGATTTGGGTAGTATGCATTGATTTGGGTAGTATGCATTTATCTAGATGTGTTGAATTACAAACATCTATTTGATTTTTATACCTTTCTTACCTTTATCTATAATTTGATTTTTAGGTTGTGTAGCTGAATGTGCTAGACCTCCTCTGATAATGTTGAAGCAGAATGTGAATTGGTTGCAAGTCATATGACAGAATCTTCATCTTGTATTTTTGGTTTATTCTTCTTATCTGAATATGCTTCTATCTTATTATTGACTGTTTTTTTATTCTTTGGTTGATCTCTATATTTAGGAACAATGGTCCGTTAATCTTTTTTATAGTTAAACACCTGGCAGAGCCGGGTAAAATATATCCAAAAGAGAGGTTCTTATGTATATACCGCCCACCTAAGGTGGACGATTTCGGATTTTCCCCGCTTTATTATGCGGAGGATATATATCTTCGCAAGCGTGGTATATAACTATTTATAGTAATCTCCACAATTTCCAGCAAGTTTACGCGTGCTGCGCTACCAAATGTTAGAGCCGGGCAGGTTGCAGATCGTGATAACTTATAACGTTCTTTGATATCTCGTGTATATTCGAATATAGAAGGATGACTTATGTTGAGAGTTATGACGTACTCTCTTAAAGTACGGTACAGTTTTCAAGTTGTCTGCTAACAACTTCTTCAATTGGGGAACTTCTGTAGTCATTTCTTATATCGTATATTGTCAATAGTACTAAGATCTGCTTTCTTGTCTGATGCCTCTTCTTGGGACGGCAGTCCCTTCCTTAAATCCTGCAAAGCGGCCTTCACTAGCTGCAGCCCCTTGTAGGGCAGCCCCGTCGTCATTACGACCGCTCAATTGGGAAGTATAGGGATAAACATTGTTTAATCCCTTCTACCTAAGCTCTTGTGCATAATGTGCACACAGACTTAGGTCGTCATCGCCTTCAACCATTGTTTCATCTGTATACAGTCATGTGAGCATGCAGTGCCCGCAGGCGCACGGATTCTCACGTTCCAACAACTTAGAGGAATCCCTGAAGGTCTAATCTAGTCGGCAACCTGCTGGTCTAATATACTTGTGTGATCGGCGTTCGGTAAACCCTTGCGGGATTTTTCCGCCAATCGGCTCATCCTGGCCATGCCGCCGATGCAGCATGGCTGAGCAATCATGCATTATCTGCTTCTTCGAATTTCGATTCGCTTTGCTTGCGTGGATTAGGGCCGCTCACGTGACATTACTCACGTGATCACTCACGTGACATCACTCATATACATGTTGTATCGTTTTGTAGTTGTTTAACGTCAAGTACTCAAGAGATGAGTATTCGTTGATGATCCTAAAACTAGGGGGAGCACCACTACTTATACGGGAGAGGACCAGCCAGCCGGGTGGCTGGTGCCGTTGAGATCCCGGTGGGCTTGGCATGTCCCGGAAAGGGTATCTGCGGCGAGACTGCGTCGAGGAAGCCACGGCCTTCTAACGAAAGTGGGCGGTCGGCGTTGGTCACGCCTCTATCGACGTGGGTCACCGAAGGTTTCCCCTTGCAACCACCCGTCGCAGGTCAACTGTGTATCCACGGGTAGTGCGCCACCCATATCTATCAAGTGGTACATCTCTACGATCATACCTTATTGCTAGAGTGTTAGGGTCAAATATTTTGCTACTTCGTACTAACCACTCATCAACGCAAGAATTTCATTTATACTTATTGAGTCTATTAAAAGGACTTGCTGGAAGTTGAAATACGGTTCGGTTAGGGGAACCTGAACGGGATTTATTTATTTATTCATGTATTTTTTTTACCTTTACCTCAACAAATTATATGATAAAAATTGTGTTATATGTGAATACCAAACCCAGATGACACCTACGTGGTACACACCGACGCTAGTAATTACTACACAGGCGCTGTACTCAATCAGGTGGATAAAAATGATAAACTCATCGGGGTAGTGGCTTATTAGTCCAGAAAATTCCAAGGTGCCGAGTTACGATATGATACTCGCGAAAAAGAATTTCTTGCCATTTAACACGCTTTACACAAGTGGAGACATTATTTGGTGGATAAACGTTTCATACAATACACCGACCATCAGGCATTACAGTATGTGAAACGCCTCAAATCACCGTCGGCGCGAAACATGCGAAACCTCGATTTCTTAGCTGAATACGATTTTGAAATCAGGTCCATACAAGGAGAACGAAACCGTGTTGCAGATTGCTTAAGCAGAAAAGATATTGAAGCTGTTACGGACGAGCCGCAAGCAGAGGTAAAGCAGTTTTCGAAATTCAGGATTGTTGAACTACGAAATGTGCGCGCCTGCAAGTGCGCGACTCCGATACAGGATGCAGCTGAAACTGTCGTAGGCCAAAGCGGCAGACCTTGGCCGCAGAAGTTGAAACACGAACGGACTTGGGTCATGCGGGCTTGATGACTAATAGCAACCCTAGCATGCAAGTCCGGTTTCAGAAGTTCCGGTGGCGGATACGAGGAGCCCGGAACTCCAATATTTAAGTAAGGGATTCCCGCTCAAGTTTGAGGGATCAACAAGACAAGAGGCATCAGATAACAACCAGATCTTAGTACTATTGATAATATACGATATAAGAGATGACTACNAGGATAACCCAAATTTCATCCCAATGCCAATGGAAGATATTCCCAGTGACCCAGATCGGTACCACCTATAACCTCATTGCAAACAATGAACCAATTCCTCCAAAAATGAAAACTAAACTCGAGAAATACAGTCTTTGGAGAGGTTTACTCACTTATGCTGTTTCCAAAACTGATTCAAGACGGATATGCATACCAGCAGGACGTTGTCGAGCCGAGATTATGAAAATTCATCACAGTGATCCTCTCGCAGGGCATAGAGGACTCGACAAGACGTATGAAGTAATTAGTCGGAATTATTATTGGAAAAACATGCAGAAGTCATGTGCAGATTATAGTGAATCCTGTGAAGAATGTCAAAGGACTAAAGCCTCCACACAAAATACTCCAGGACTTTTACAACCATCACCAGTCCCTCCTGGTCGATGGACGGATATTTCAATGGACTTTATTTCAGGGTTCAACACCACGAAACGTGGACACAACAGGATACTAGTTGTGTCCACGTTTCACGAAAATGGCACATTTCATGCCAACCACAAAGAACACTACCGCACTTGAGTGCGCTCAACTACTTATTGACAGGGTATTCAGTTTACATGGAATACCTCTATAGTCTCGGATCAAGATATTATCCTCGTCAGACGAATACGGAAAAGAATAACGAAGTCCCTTGGTATAGAGACACAGTATACTAGCAAGGCACATCCCCAAACAGACGGACAGACGGAGAGAACAAATCGCACATTAGTGGAATTGATCAGGCCCATGTTCGTATCAAAAGGATCATTATACGCGGAATGGGACGATATACTACCCATGGCTGAATTTGCTTACAACAACTCATACCAAGTTTCGTTGGGAAAAACTCCTTTTATGGCCAACCAAGGATGGCATCCTCGTGCAGTACATTCTATACCACAGAACTATCCTGTCGAGATGTTCGAAAGTTCATTTGCCNTCCTGTCGAGATGTTCGAAAGTTCATTTGCCTTATACCAAATGTAAAATAAAAAACATAAATAAAAAAACATAAATAAAAAAGTACTTGATGTTTAACATGTGCTCCTCACATACCCACTGGATAACTTTCATTGCGCCATTGCGACTCGCCTACTCACGTGGATTGGCACTTGAACGGTCGACATGCCCGCACAATCCTCTCATTTTGTAGGAATATCTGGGGTTCCACCTACATGGCCGAAAATACTCGGGGTCAGTGGCCATGTAGCGGGGGTGCTTTACTGTGGTTTTCGCCACCTGTGCAGACACAACTTCCGGAAATCAAATACCTTTTCAAGTACTCAAGAAAGTCTGACGTGCCTCCAGTAGAGAGTGACGCATCTGCTCCATACAAGAGACGTTATCATGTCTCGATGTTTGGAACTTTGGTGCCCCTGCACTAGGTGATGCTTTAGCTATTCGGTGATTTCGGTCATGATTTATTCATTTCTGTATCAGGGAATCACTGACGACCTTGTCTGTCTGGATACCTTTTGACAATGCAATTGCTAGCTTTGCGGAGGGCTAAGTCTGGGTCAAGACAGCCTCGGTCAAAGCGATCAAGACAGCCTCGGTCAAAGCGATCAAGACAGCCTCGGTCAAAGCGATCAAGACAGCCTCAGTCAAAGCGATCAAGACAGCCTCAGTCAGCCTCAACTCAGCCTCAGTCAGCCTCAGTCAGCCTCATCTCAGCCTCATCTCAGCTTCCGGCTCATCACTAAATGCCCCTGCCATTGTTTCATCTGTCATTGCTTTGACCAGGCAGACACACTTGTCCAAAGCTTGTAGTGACGAAGGACTGATCAGTCTTGTTCCTTCGGTATATAATCCCGTGGTTGGTACTTCCTCTTAGGTACCTTAGGATACGCCTTGCGTGATCCAAGTGTTTAACATTTGGCCTTGAGAGGTATCTGGAGAGCCTCAGGACAACAAACATAATATCAAGTCGAAGAGTTTTGGCAGCATAAAGTAGCTTGCCAACTAATGATCGATACTCAGTTTCGTCACAGAGTTCAACATCTCCTTCAAGTGTTTTGTCAAACTTTTCGTTATTCGCAGGAACCATCACTGGATTGCATCTTTGCATATCATAGCTCTCTAGGAGCGATTCAACATAGTCACCCATATGGATTTTAATATAATCCTCTTTTATGAGAAGGTTAATTCCAATGAATTTTCGGGCAATTCCAAGATCTTTCATCTTGTAGGTGTTACCCAAGGATTTCTTGATCTCAGTAATCTCACTGATATCCTTACCAAAGATAAGTAGGTCATCAACATAAAGGGCTATTAATAGCTTCTTTGAGTTATTCTTGAAGAGACAAGGTTCGTTCAGACAGTTTCTGAATCCGAGATTCATAAGTGTTTCTTTAATGGTCTGGTGCCAAATAAGTGGCGCTTGCTTTAAACCATAAAGAGATTTGTTGAGTTTGTAAACAAAGCCTGTTTTTCTTCCATTTTTGAATTTTGTCGAGCCATCATCATATCCAGGAGGTTGTTTCATATAAATTTCTTCTTGGAGGTTCCCATTTAGAAAAGCGGTTTTAACATCCATTTGGTGAATTGTCATGCCATTCATAGCAGCGTAGGCAATGACTAAGCGTAAGCTTTCAACTTGTAACACAGGAGCGTAGGTGGCTTCGAAGTCAACTCCCTCTACCTGTGTAAATCCTTTAGCAACAAGTCGTGCTTTATAAAGGTTATTTTCTTTGATTGTGAAGACCCATCTACAGGCGATTGGTTTCATGTCTGGTGTCTTTGGAACAATGGAAAAGGTCTGATTTTCGTAAAGGGCTTGCATCTCAGAATCGCAAGCTTCCTTCCAAAAACGCTTTTGTGGCGATTTCATCGCTTCAGCATAGGAGTCAGGGATTTTATCCATTAAGTTCGGCAGAGCATCAACATGAGCAACTAGCGTCTGGTAGAGTGTAGCCACATCATTTTGTACATCCTCGTTGATGTTATGTACATCAGCATCTAATTTCATTCTTTTAACGTGTTGTCCCATTTCATTATCCCACCTTGTTAAGTGTACGAACGCGGTTGTCTGCAAAGTGGCCAGATCCCTGGCCTCCGGGGTTGTTGAAGAAATATCATAAAAGGAAAAGGCTTCCCAAACCACCAGAGTAACCAGAGCAGCCGCCGAGGTGGCACACCCCAGAACGTCCACCTTTCCAGACTCTCAAGTTCTTCTCGTAGATTCAAGTGATGCACCACTTGACCCCTTAAAGCCAAGCGGCGATGTCTAGCATCCCTGGAGGGTACCATGATGTCACTCGTTGACGTGGCCAGAGTCACTCCCCCGGAAACTCTATGGGAACCCGAATCAGCCTGGCTATGATCCGGACAGAAAGTAATGTGCAGGTGCTGGGACTTGCTGCTGACCATCCCGGTGCCTCTTGCGCCAATGGAAGCATCCGCGTTCCTGAATGGTATTACTAGATGCTCGAGTATTGCGATGGTTTCACTCTCTGCACCATTCACACATTTCAGGACGTCTGGTACAGATGAAACAACGGCGAATGCAGGAATATGGCATATGTGACATGCAACTTCACTTACGGGCTCCCGTCGGCCGACAGGGGACTTCCTGGAAAAGATATTTAAGTGCGGCAAGCCCGCTCAGGTTTGAGGGGCACCGATTATAAACGGTCATTCAGCGAGAGCCTAGTACAGATAGATACGGATAGGAATAGCGAACGAGATGATGGCCGACGTCCAAACACTACTAGAATCTTTAGGATCCTAATGGTCCAAATTCTGTGCGGGTGAGCGTAAAGCTCAACTTTCAAGGGCTATCTGATTCAGAGTTCGGAACAATCAGCCCCCGCTAAAGGTACGTTTGGGACGCAGAATCTTGTAAGGGCCCACGCAAGAACAACCGCAACGGCAACACCTTGGCAACACCTTGGCAACACCTTGGCAAGGTCCTGCATCCGAGCACCCGACACTCGTGTTCCTGGAGCCAAAGGTCTTTCTGCTCGACACCCTTTGTGGATAAGCCTGTTCCGCAGACTTCGGGGTCTCCTGGCCCATTGCCGTCACTCAATTTGAACCATTTTGGCGCGCTGGTCGATTCGCTTCGACTTCCTTGTTTGGATCAAACCTCACGCCATACCGTCAGAGACA
>NKZP01001312.1:0-13437 GCA_002370765.1 Metschnikowia similis
AGCCTGCCCGCATGGATCGGTGGTCTGTTAGGTCTACCTACATATCCCTGTATAGCAATATACTAAAACGAGTTGAAAGATCATTCCCCCTCGTTTACGGACCATCAACAAATACCCTCTTAAGTCCTCCCAGACGAAGCCATGCATACAATCAAAAGGTCAAAGACGAGCTTGGATGCCAGACTTGACATAGACCTTTTATTCAACAGATTATCTTCTACTCTAGGCAGTGATGGTGACATTTTGGTACCTCCAAATCTTTCGATCAACAGTGCTTTGGAAGAAAGCTACATACGAAAATCCAATGAGATCTTTCACGTGGGAAAGTCCCTCAAAGTGAACCAGAAAAACGAATTTGATGTCACATACTCCTTTAATGACAACTTGTCTCAGCTCCACGTTGCATTGGCCGAAGTCGACAAAAAAACATCTTTAACTTTGGCCGAAGTCGACAAAAAAACATCTTTAACTTTGGCCGAAGTCGACAAAAAAACATCTTTAACTTTGGCCCGCAACGACGACACTGATAAGCTGCCTGATTATATAAGCTTGAGTTGGTATACTTTTGGTCTGCATGAGCTTATTATCTGGTGCTATGAGCAGACTGCCAACTCTGATCCTTCTAACAAGAGTATCTACGTTGATAGCTTTAAGGAAATCTTAGCACTGAGACTGTATGGGTCTTCCAATAGGTTGCGGTCTTAGTATAACACCCAAATGTCTAGCTTGATGTATGGAAGGTCTGATTATCGAAATTCCCCCAAGGAGATCGGAATCGAAGGCGTTCCACATGACGTCGATATTGAACAAGCTATCATTGAGATGTACAAGGCCTCATGCAAATCTACTCCGAAAGATCACTGTTACTTTAACCAACATCTCACTGCCATAGCTACAATCCGCAACAGCAACCGCATCAAAGACTTTTTGCACTCTACTCTAACCTGACATACAAAATTGCACTTGAACGATGCATTGAAAAGCTCTTGCTAAACTATGACGTGATTGGGACCCGAGGAAAGACTGTGCCTGGTGAACCAAAAAGCTTTGACAAGAAAGCTACAGAGGAGGTGAAGAACAGAGTACAGAACCATTTGGACAACTCTCTTTGCTGCCAATCCAGTTCCTTTGATATCAATTCCATCATTGTGAGTCGTTCAGGGTATCTAGCCGAACCCAAGATAAACCAGTAAGGCAGAAAAGGAAGTTCTTCGTTATTTCACGGCCTCCTTGGGACTACGAGAAACAATCAACGCATCAACTTAATGCTTATTCAGACGCCAACAGTCACCATTTTCGGTCGTCAATATGATTATGTTTCGGTCGTCAATATGTTTATGTTTCGGTCGTCAATATGATTATGTTTCGGTCGTCAATATGATTATGTTTCGGTCGTCAATATGTTTATGTTTCGGTCGTCACAGGATATGTTTATGCTTGGATCCTCACCAGTACTGTGGAATTCAAAAGTGCAAAGCTCGGCTGCTACATCAACAATGAATGCTGAGTTGACAGCTCTCTGCATAGCAACTCAAAAATCATCATGGATACAGAATCTCTTAAGTGAGATTGATCTGGACAACCGGTAGCTCTACGGTGATAACAAGGCAGTGATTGCGACTGTGAAAGGGCGAAAGAACTCTGCAGGGTCAAAGCAAAGCATGCTTCAAACAGAAATACACAAATAATCTGCGTCGTGTGGTTCCAAGGCGAAACCGTCGATACCCCCCTGGTTTCCAGGACAACCCGAATCCATCAGGCGACTTATGGGTGAATGTCGATCCCCAAATATAAAAGGCTGCTGCCTGCCAACTTCATAGGAGTAATCATATGAATGCAGCGTACAAACCAGGTTGCAGTATCATCAAGATGCCTCCTCGAACCAGACCCACCAATGCTGATGTATCTGCTAATGTATCTGCTAATGGAAAGCAAGTCCACAACTATCTTCATGATACCATGGATGCGTTATTCGAGCTAGGATCACCACTCACCACTGGACATTAGTCCGTGGTTACTCTACGGTCTTCCTAACACACCCATGTATAATATTCTAAAACACCCATGTATAATATTGAACACGAGTTATTTACAATGCCGCCTGGCCTACGGATACGCCCGACTGGGACTTCTTGGGTCGTCCAGGCGCCGCCGTGCCCTAAAACCCCTTCTGCCAAGGATGGGTTCTAGGGCACGGCGGCGGACAGCGGTGCAATCAGGCCCACGTCTGACGCGGCCCGGGCCAGTTGTATCTATACAAGCTTGGATGATGCTTTTAGGGATCATCAGCGAATATACCCTCTTGGGACGTCTCTTCATGATATGTATGTGATGTGGAACATCAACACTGACCATTAGTCCGTGGCAACTCTGCGACCCTCCAAACACAGCCAAGTGTGAAGCAGAATCGGGTCATCCTGTCTCCAGTGTCTCACCAAATGCGGCTCTGTATCCACGAGCCCTTCAAGCGGTTAAGCTTGGGAGTCGGGCCCCAACACAAGACGAAGCACCACCAAAACAACAGTGTTGAAAGTAAACCGCTCCGTGTCATAGTAGCCGATGAATTGCTTAAACGTGTTCATGGACGTTTCCCCTGGTAGTGGCCGGAAGATGTCTAGCGCCGGCCTGTCCTCGCCCCGAGCAACTTTCCACTTCCACTTCTCAATAAGTCTTTTGATCCCGGGATCGTTTAGGAAATTCCTCATTTCGTCTTTCATGTCCTCCGACCATCCTAAGACCTCAGCTGCAAGCAACATATTCTGACAGGACCTGTAGGTACTGTCAGTATTCCTCGAAGGCCTGCTGAGTTGTGCTTTCTCTTGTAAGGCATTGATTATTCCTTTAAAGGTTTTTTCTTGCCTCACGATATCACGCAAGACAAACACGTCTCGTTTAGAATCAGATTTGGGACGAGCGCGAAACTCAGAAATGAGGTATTCAAAATCTTCGCTGGAAGTATCGCTGAGAGTGTCTGAATGGTCGTTTGAAAGATCCATCACTGCCGTTTTTTAGTGGAGACACCAACTTTCACGAGAAGCACTGGGGCTTTTATAGTACATGTCGCGTTCATACAGTACCGAGCCGTGCCCCGGTACTCAATCATCCTTCGACCAAAAGGCAAAGGGCCCACCATCACGATGAGCGTTTCGCCACTGGTCACACTGTCTGCAAGATGAGCTTTTTGCCACACTGTCTGCAAAATACGCATCTCGCATGCAAGACGCATCACGCATGCAAGACCTCCCGCCGCATCGTGCGCATAACCAAGATTCTTGACTCGCCACAGGCTAGTCAAACATTTCGACTCTGACGAATGGCTGAACAGGAAGAAATTTTAGCAGCCACGGCCGGAACTGGCGGCTGCTTCAGAGGCTCCAACTGGTCCCAGCTCTGTTCGTCCCAGTTGTCGACGAAGCCCGCACTTCATCGGCCCTTCACACACCCTAGGGAAGTTTCCTGTGCAGACGAGCGCATGCTGTAGGTTCAAGAGGGCCGCGCGCTCTTTGCATAACGCTTAGTGAGAGTGCATCAACAAGCTGCGACGCCCCCTGATTTTCGTCATGACAACCGCCCAGCTCTCTACCTAGTGACTTCAATATTTTAGGCTGGAGCCGTTGCCAGATCACAAGAGTTGAATATGATAAGATTGAAAGTCATTGTGAGGATCCCAGCATGGGTCACAACAGGGAGAAGTCGAAGCAACCTACTTCCGCAAACTATTCACCAGCGAACCAAACTTCTAGAGTTTAATTTGGGATCTGGCCGCTCCACAGATGTAAAAAGCTCAAGCCCAAGAATTCCGAAAACTGTCCTTCAAAAGGTGAATTGGTTCAGTAGAGCGCAGAGTTCCCTGTCTGCGGATCCTGCCAAGCATGAGCCAAGTTGGTTTGATCATTTTGAAAACAATCGACTGGTTCAGGCCGTTTTTGCTTTTTAGATCTTGAACAATTCGTATCCTGGAGGTTAGATGTGTTTAGATTGCTACCAAGAAGGCAGTTGCAACGTCCATTAAAAGGAGGACAGAGAGAAGGATACGGAACAAAAACGCACGGGACCAAGACCTTCAAAGGTAGTCTTTGCCTTTTGATATCCTTATTGGTTCTAAATGTCCGATCCTGTATTGGTAGTGCGCTACTCATGGATGCCCTAGTAATGGATACGCCCTAGTCATGGATATACAGTGGAGACGTGTGTTACTAGCAAACCTGGCGCAGGTGAGTTTTGGTGAGACTGGCGTATGCTGCCTTTGCCGCAGATTCCGCGTTTCTGCGCTCTCTTTTCTTCTTCCGAATGTCTCTCCAAGCCGGGCGTTCCGCCTGCGGCTCGTCAAAAGGCTCTCCGGACTCGTGAGTTTTCGGTAGAGAAGTCAGACTCGGATGCCCGAGCGCATCCGCTCAAATGCACCGGTCCTCAAAGTTCCCGGCCTCGGGGTTCCGAATTGGCGGCCTCCCAGAGTTTGGCTCGGACTTCCTCCATGGCCTGTGGTTGAACTGCTGCCTGCCCAGCGGGGTGGGTTGATTTTCAACTTGTATTTCGGTATATTGGATATACAGGGACATGTAACTTTGTATCATACAAGACCGCCGAGCAAGGTTTTCCGCGGTGGGAGTGGTGTTATATGTCACTCCTTCGTGTTGAAGACCAAAGATAGAGCGTGCTATGCTTAGCCACTGTACGTGTTTTGGTCTCCTAAAGCAGTAAGCTGGACCACGAGAATACATCAGGTGATTTAGGGGTGAATGTCGATCCCCAAATATAAAAGGCTGCTGCCTGCCAACTTCATAAGAGTAATCATATGAACGCAGCGTACAAACCAGCTTGCAGTATCATCAAAGATGCCTCCTCGAACCAGACCCACGAATACTCAGGTATCTAATAATGATGATGATGGAGAAGTCCACAACCATCTCCATGATACAATGTCTGTGCTCTCAGACCGCGGACCACCACTGGACATTAGTCCATGGCTGCTCACCGGTCCTCCCCGCACACCCACGTATGACGTTGAACCGGAATTGTCCTCTTTACTAAATGCGGCCCTGCATCCACCACCTCTGCAAGCGGTCAAGCTTGTGGATTCCGGCCGGATAACAAAAGCATTTGTTTCCAAAAGTTATAGTTGCAAACAAACCGCTCCGTGTCATAGTAGCCGATGAACTGCTCAAACTTGTCCATGGGCATTGCATGTGGTAGCGGCCGCGAAATGTCCAAGACAGGGCTGCCCTCCCCTCGAGCAATTTCCAGCCTCCACTTTTCAATCAGACTTTTGATCTCCGGATCGTTTAGGAACTTCGTCATTTCATCTCTCGTTTCTTGTGACCATGCTAAGGTCTCGAGTGCAAGCCACAAATCCTTACAGGATCTGTAAGCACTATCAGTTATTCTCAAAAGCTCGCTGAGCTGTATTATCCTAAATACAAAGATGGAGAATTGTTCAAAGGTGATTACGTCAAAGGTCATTATTTGCATGAGATCAAATAAGATGGAAATGTCACGAATAGGACCAGGTTCGGCATGAACCCGCAACTCAGATCTGGTGGAATCAATTTCATAGATGGAGACTTTTTTGAGAAGATAAAGAAGCACTTCAGAAACCACATCATAATCATAAGAAACCTCATCAGAATCATCAGAAACCTCATCATAATCATCAGAAACCTCATCCGAATCATCAGAAAACACGGCTATCATTGCGCTTATTCACTGAAGGCGAAAATCTTCAGGAGAAGAATCGGGGCTTTTATAGGCGAAACGTACCTGTCGCGTCCCATACAGTACCGGGCCCTGCTACTGTACTTGATCTTCCTTTCGACCAAAAGGCACAAGGCTCTTCATTCCGATGAGCTTTTGTCACTCTGTCACACTGTCTGCAAAATACGCATCACGCATGCAATACGCATCACGCATGCAAGACCTCCCGCCGCAACGTGCGCATAACCAAGATTCTTGACTCGCCACAGGCTGGTCAAACACTTCGACTCTGACGAGTGACTGAACAGGAAGAAATTTTAGCAGCCACGGTTGGAAGCGGCGGCTGCTTCAGAGGCTCCAACTGGTCCCAGCTCTGTTCGTCCCAGTTGTCGACGGAGCCCGCACTTCATCGGCCCTTCACACACCCTAGGGAAGTTTCCTGTGCAGACGAGCGCATGCTGTAGGTTCAAGAGGGCCGCGCGCTCTTTGCATAACGCTCAGTGAGAGTGCATCAACAAGCTGCGACGCCCCCTGATTGATCGTCATGACAACCGCCCAGCTCTCTACCTAGTGACTCCAATGTGTAGGTGGGAGCAGATGCCTGGTTCGATGAGGCGCTGAGATAACAAGACTTCAGCAGGGGCCTTGAAACAGAGAGCCTCGACGATGGGAGACCACATAAAACCCTGACTTCAGCCAGCTGTTACCAGATCCAAACTTCCACAGTTTGAGTTTGCTCCAGGTCTAAGAATGGGCTGAACCAACATCACCGAGAACCCTCTTTCAAAGGGTGCTGGCCAATTGATTCAGGCAGGGCGGAGATATCCATTCGACAAAGATCATGTCAAGAAAAAGAACAGCTAGTCTTCTTAAGTCTCCTTTGTTGAAATATTTCATATCCTGGTGGTTTTTCGTATATGTTTCTGGAGATTGCCACCAGGAAGGTGTTATATCCCTTGTAGTTGTTTTAACGTCAAGTACTCAAGAGATGATGTACTCGTTGATGATCCCTAAAACAAGTGGGATCATCGGCTCTTGTATAGAAAACTGCCCAGCCCGGTCGCGCTGGCTTCGGTCTGTTTTAAGGAGCAAGCCAGCCGCCTTAGCTGGCTGTCAATCCTTATACGGGANAGGAGCAAGCCAGCCGCCTTAGCTGGCTGTCAATCCTTATACGGGAGAGTGACCAGCTAGCCGGGTGGCTGGTGCAGATTTGGGGGTCCCGATGGGGTTGGTGTGGCCCAGAAAGGGTAACTGCGGCGAGACCGCGTCGAGGAAGCCACGACGTTCTAACGAAAGTGGGCGGTCGGCGTCGGACACGCCTCTATCGAAGTGGGTCATCGAAGGTTTCCCCTTGCAACC
Source organism: Metschnikowia similis (assembly GCA_002370765.1). Classification (NCBI taxonomy): domain Eukaryota; kingdom Fungi; phylum Ascomycota; class Pichiomycetes; order Serinales; family Metschnikowiaceae; genus Metschnikowia; species Metschnikowia similis. The sequence continues at coordinate 7,051 of NKZP01001312.1, forward strand.
ATACGTCGCAGGTCAATAGTGTATCCATGGGTAGTGCGCTACCCATATTGGATCTAACGGAAGGCACTTTGTTCATAAATAGAACACAGAAACAAGGAAAAAAAGCATGGAACAAGACCTTTGGGGGGCGGAATGAATTCGGTACAATTCTAAAGGCATGTACCATTTATCCAAGGTCCAGAATCAGTGGATGGAGACTACCACATGACAAGGGGAATATGAACTTTAGACAATCGACGAATCCTAGCAATATGTTCTGAAACCACCGACCTTGCCAGTTAAGGAGCATTGAGCTGTTTCCAGATTGAAAAGCCTTTCTTCCAGTTTAGAGCGTATTCCAAGGTGAATATTGGCATGTCCACCGTGGTTAGTGCGCTACCCATGGATACACGATGGACCGGAGATGGACCGGCAATGGACTAGAAATGGACCGGCAATGGATCGGCAATGGATCGGCGATGTGCAGTGACAAGGCGGAACCGTCGGTAGCCGCATAGAGAAGGCGGGTCCAAAGCCGTCCGTCTACCTTCAAACATGGGGTAACCAGTTGCTGCTTTGCAACGTGTTTTTCTCGGATGCAACGCCGTGGTCTCCTGGGATGCAGACCTGCCTTGGATACCAATATCGTCTAAACCTAGCCCTTGTCAAGAGTCTTTGAAAGGCCTGCGCCGTCGTCTTTTCACGCGCTTCGCCTGCCGTGACTTTCACGATGCAGCCGTTTTCCTGGCTGCCACAATGGTGTGAAATTCTTTGCAGCATTGAGCCATCTTGCAAAAATGACAAATAGCCGCCAATCAAAGGTGATAGCTTCCACCGCTGCACTTCACTGCCTCTGTCTTGAATGCTTGCACAATCGATCTTGGACAACAACAACCACGACTCCAAGGGTCACGCACCCAGAGTGGCCCACCTCGAGTTCATCTTTGCGTCTTCAAAAGACCTCGGAGCAAGCCTTAAGGTCCCCGTGCCTGTACAACCCCAAACTATCCGCCACACGAACTTTGGTGCGTTCATTAAGCAGCAGTAGCAGATGTGGTCATAGGGGGCTGCCGTAAGCTGGAGCTGCAAATTTGGCTCACCCTTTGGTCATTTCAACAGTCAATACTGACTGCTCTCTTTAAACTGGATCTTTCTTTTTCCAAGGTATGTGCTGAACCTAGAATTGACGAGGACCTCCCTGGCTTAATACAAAGGGAGGAAAACCTCTGTTATATACACTGGGTGAATGCATTCCGGCATGAACATGAAACATATCCCGGTGGTATGCAGGTGGAAGCCGCTGGAGATACCTTGCATCTCCGCATCCTAAAAGGGGATCGCTTCCTAGCACCGTTGGGCCTCAAATGTCGCGCCGGGGGTCGAATATCGCGCCGGGGGTCGAATATCGCGCCGGGGGTCGAATGTCGCGCCGGGGGTCGAATGTCGCGCCGGGGGTCGAAGGCCGCGCCGGGGGTCGAAGGCCGCGCCGGGGGTCGAAGGCCGCGCCGGGGTTCGAAGGCCGCGTCCCGGTTGTCGGTGTCGGGGTTCGAATGTCGCGTCCCGGTTTCGCGTCCCGGTTGTCGGATGTCGGCCCTCGAATGTCCTCTCTCGATTCTCTTTTCGTTGTCACTGATGGCTAATCGACAAAACACCCAATTCCCGATGACACAACCCAGACCGCCTTCTTAGCCGGCGCCAATGAAAGGGTACCTTTCGGCATTCGTTGTCGTCGAACCCCGGGTGTACGGAGGTTCTTTTCCGCGGGGTACTGGTGCGCGCCGGGCTTTTACTGCCGGCCGGATGACAGCCATGCGATGCTCACCTCCCCAACAAAGTAGCGTTCTTCTTCTCTCAATCACAACCATGTCTGCCTTGTTCGCCCGTAGAGGCGCCGCTGCCTCTTTGCGTGCTGTTGCAAAGCACTCCCAGAAGCCAAGCCTCGCCTCGTCCTTCTCGGCCCAAATGGCCCTTGCCACCAGATTTTATTCCTCCAAGGACTTTCCTTCCCACACCGTCATCAAGATGCCCGCCTTGTCGCCAACAATGACCCAAGGAGGCCTTGCATCGTGGTCCAAATCCGTGGGAGACGAATTGACGCCCGGTGAGCCCATTGCCGAGATCGAAACCGACAAGGCTTCTATGGACTTTGAGTTCCAGGAGGAAGGCTACTTGGCCAAGATTTTGGTGGACGCCGGCACCCAGGACATTCCTGTTGGAAAGCCCATCGCCGTTTATGTCGAGGACTCGGGTGACGTGGCAGCCTTTGAGGGCTTCACTGCCGAGGACGCCGGCGAGGGAGAGTCTCAGTCTGCGGCCAAGGAGGAGCCCAAGGAGGAGCCCAAGGAGGAAAAGACAGACGCAGCCGCCGCCCCCGACCAGGCCGCCAAGTCCGGGGCCCCCAAGGCCTCGTCCGGTTCCAAGGCCCCTGCAGGCCGGGTTATTGCGTCCCCATTGGCCAAGACCATTGCTTTGGACAAGGGAATCGCTATCAAAAACATCAAGGGCTCCGGCCCCAACGGCAGAATCGTTGCCAAGGATGTGGAGAACTACAAGGCGCCAGCCGCCGCCGCTTCTCCTGCCGCTGCTGCTGTGTCCGCAGGCGCAGCCACTTTCGAAGATATTCCTATTACCGGCATGAGAAAAACCATCGCCAACAGATTGTTGCAGTCGACCCAGCAATCGCCAACCTACATTGTCCAGTCGCACATCAATGTCAGCAAGTTGTTGAAATTGCGCCAGTCGCTCAATTCCACCGCAGACGACCGCTACAAGTTGTCGGTCAACGACTTGTTGATCAAGGCCATTGCCTTGGCCTCTTTGAGAGTTCCCGAGGCCAACTCCGCATGGATGGCTGAGCAGGGCATCATCAGGCAATACAGCGTGGTGGATGTCTCCGTGGCCGTGGCTACACCCACCGGCTTGATCACGCCCATCATCAAGAACGCCCACACCAAGGGCTTGGCCGCCATCTCTCACGAGATGAAGGACTTGGGCAAGAGGGCTAAGGATAACAAGTTGGCCCCAGAAGAGTACCAGGGCGGAACCATCTGCATCTCCAACTTGGGCATGAACCACGCCGTCAACTCGTTCACATCCATCATCAACCCACCACAGTCTGCCATTGTGGCCATTGGAACCGTTGAAAAGAAGGCCGTGCCTTCCTCCGTCAACGAGCAAGGCTTTGTGTTTGAGGACTACATGACATTGACCGGTACCTTTGATCACAGGACCATCGACGGAGCCAAGGGAGGAGAATGGATCCGCGAGGTCAAGAAGATTGTCGAGAACCCATTGGAGTTCTTGATCTAGAGCTCTGTTTATAGACTGAATACGAAGTGTCCAGTATTGCACCGTCACCACCTCCGGACACCTTGGGCCCTGTTAGCGCGATGTCCTGCAGATAAGCCCGGCTCGTTCTTCTCACTCTAACCACCGCCCCGTACTCTTTACACGACTTCTTTCTAACACCATGACGCTTACTACCATCTACATTGCTCGCCATGGGTACAGGTCCAACTGGCTTCCGCCACCGCACCCCCCTAACCCCACAGGAATAGACAGCGATCCCGTTTTGGCGCCGCGCGGCGTTGCTCAGGCCAAGGAGCTAGCCGCCCACATCTCCAGTCTCCCCAGCGATTCGCGGCCCCAGATGATCGTATCTTCGCCTTTCTACCGGTGTGTAGAAACGTCCCAGCCAATAGCAGCTGCGCTCGGGCTCAAGATTGCTATCGATCGCGGGATCGGTGAGTGGTTCAAGAAGGACCGCCCCGTGATTCCCGCGCCGGCAAAGTATGAGCAGCTCAAGCAATTTTTCCCCGAACATATTGGCAGCGACGAGCTTTGGAGCGGCAGCGGCGCGGTGCCGTCCGAGCTGGGGGAGGCGGAGTCGGATATTTTCGAGCGGGCGTGCCGGTTCTGGGCGTCGTTTGTGCCCAAGTTTGAGCAGCAATACCCGCAGGTGACGAGCGTGGTGTTGGTGACGCATGCCGCACCCAAAATCGCCCTTGGAATGTCGTTGATGAAGTTGCAGTCAGTGCACGACGACATTGAGTTCGGCGGTGACACCAAGCTCCGAGCCGGCGCATGCTCGTTGGACAAGTATGTGCGCGAGGGAGAGAGCTGGGTGTTGAAGGAGAATGGGCGCACAGATTTCCTCAGCCACGGGGAGGAAATGAACTGGAACTTTGACGTCAAGTTCGAGGCCGGCTCGGACGAGGACATTAAGGCTCGCAACGAGGCTCGCAACAAGGCTCGGGACCAGCCCAGCAGCGAAACCAACAAGCAGGCCGAGCCGGCGGAATACGAGGTACGTACTTAATACACGCCAGTGAGGACGGTACTAACTGCAGGACCTCTTTTTTGCCATCGACGTGCCGGTGGTGGCGCCAGCGTTCTACGACGAGCCGGCCCGCGACGGAAGAAACGCCCAGGCCTCTGGACTCACGGACCAGTTGCTCATCAACCCCAACGCCAAGTTGCAGATGACTGAGTTGCACCACGAGCACCCGCTCTTCAAAATCTCCGACAACGCCAATGCCTCGGCGGACCCGGAGTCGGTGTTTTTCAGCAACTTGAGTGCAATCGATGGGCACATTTACCGAACGTCGTGGCGCAAGCTTCTTGGGACCGAGATGGTGTTTGATGACCACGGCAACTTCGTGGGGACCGTGCGCGAGCATTTGGTGGCGGAGTCGGCGGTCAAGCCGAAGTCGGGGGACGACGCGGCTGGACAGGAGGAGCCCCAGGAGGGGGACATGAGATCGGCGTTTTTGAAGCGGGCGCTTGCGGCGGCCGAAAGGAGGGAGGGGCAGTGAGAGTTATGGCGAGACGATAGTGTCTACTCTGGGCGGACCGAGGATGGAGCATGGAGCGACTGGATGATGACGACTGGATGATGACGACTGGACGATGACGACTGGACGATGACGACTGGACGATGACGACTACGATGACGACTGGACGATGAAGACTGGACGATGACGACTGGACGATGAAGACTGGACGATGAAGACTGGACGATGACGACTGCACGAGATATGGGAACCCGAAAAGGCTCCATTGGAGCACGGAGCCCATCGCTCAACTAGTGCCGGTCTTTCGGCACTTGGAGGGAAGGCAATGGGACGATGGAGAATCTGCACTACGTCCAGGTGGAAGTCCTGCATCTGTTGTGGATGGCCAAGTTCAGGCCGGGCCAAAAGCGGCTGGCATGTCCGGGTGGCAGGAGCTAGCCGGCAGATGATCGCCTCTGGTCTCAAAAAGGGTAAAGAAGGTGGAGGTGCAAAGGAGAACTGATCAGGTGGAGAGTATGGAGGCAGCAGAACCGAGGAATTGAAAATGAGACAAGTGATGACCAGAATCAAGATTATAATCTGGGCTTGTGGCAGAAATCTAGATTGATGACTGATGGAACTAGACTGACCAGAAATCTGACCAGAAATCGGACGAAAATCCTGGCGAGAAATTTGACCAGAAAGGGATGTACGGTTTCATGTCCAGAAATCTGACCGACCCAGATCCAGATCTCGGCCGGGGCGTCAAATCGCGCCCGGTGGTCAAAGAAAGACCTCGAACTTCACCTGAGGTGGCTAATCCTAAGCCAGGTTGCCGAGGATCTGGGATCCAACGAGCCGTGCACCCCTCGATGGGCTTTCCCGCTTTGACGGTTCGGATGTCTTGAAGCCGCTGCTTGCCGTGGCCAATAAGAGCCCTGCATTCTGATGGTCTCCAAAAAGCGACTTTCGGTGCCTGTGCAAGGAAGAAATGCGGTAATCTAAGGAGGTAGACCTCGTTAGTAGGGAAAGAGCCAAGTGTTTAAGGACAAAACACGTAAATGTGATGGGACGCTAATATTGGGAGGGGTAAGTTCTCGGGATGGGAGATTTCTGTGATGGTAGAATGGAACATCAATAGCAGTGCTTGTTATATTTCTACATGCTGTTGCGAGAATGGGTGTCTACAGTTGTACATAGGTGGAGTAGGATGTGGAAAAGGATTGAGGTCCTCAAGCAGTTGCAACTTGAAGAAATTGTATTCGGCCACCCACCAAGAAAGCTTTGTGCATCCCTCCTGCTACAACCCGCCTTGACCAGAACACGTGCCAAGAACACCTACGCCGGGAGCTCTTTCCGAGCTTCATAGGCCCGTGTAGCACGTGATTCCGGGTCAACGACGCTCTTTATCAGTATGGAATAATCCGGTGTACTTGCCGCACCATCTCCAAGCGGCTAGTGGAGAGCCCCAGGCAAACGCCAATTTCAAGAAGCCTGTGTTTAGGGAATTCAGAAGAACAGTTGATGTTTAGAGGTGAAAATTCTCCGGATGTCAACAGGTTAGTTTTACCCTACTGATGGATTGTTGTTACAATAGTAATTGAACTTAGTACGAGAGGAACCGTTCATTCAGATA